>JASAND010002748.1:0-116707 GCA_030248195.1 Trissonchulus latispiculum
GTACTTCGTTCAGTTACGTATTGCTACAATTCAAGTCTGAAAATGGACCATTCTAAAATTTGACTTACATTGAGTTCATTTCCTTGGAAGAGAAGAAGGCTTCAACGTGTGGAGGTTGTTTTCGTGTAGGAAAAAAGGCTGTAGTTACCAGCTTTCAGATAATCACATCAAATGCACCATTCAACATGGCTTAGCTGAGGTTATGCTTAAAAGCTAATTTCAACTGACACAAACTCCGTTGTCTGGTCGCCATAAATTGTGCTCTCTGAAGCACTAAGCCGATGAACACAATTTCTGTGTTAGAAATTAATAAAATTAATGTCACTCTAGGACGCCTTTGTTACCTGCTGTGATTTTTCAGCTTAATATACGGCGATCATTAAATCTGCTATGTTGCGGCAAAGGACGGTTTTCAGCCAAAAAAACTGATAAATATTCCCTTCCCACCTCGAAATAGATATTCACAGTAAAAACGGTATAAACGGTATCTTGAATTTAAGCTGGAAAGCCGATTTCTAGAAATCCAAGGTAGATTAGAGGCTGATTGGTTGTTGTTCTTTTTTTGATTGTTGTTATTGTTGTTAGTGGTGTTGATTGTTTTGTATCCCGCTGAAGTTACAATTCCAACTAGCAGATCAAGACATATCAACATGTACCAGAAGTAACAGAACAGAACTCTCAAAGTTTTACACTTTTTGTTATTGTTAAATACATATTCTTAAGTCACTTTATAACACTTCTCTCTTTGGGAAAAAACTAACAGCCATATCTGTCTCTTTCGTAGTCAAGAGGGTTTTGACGAACCACCTGACGTCTTTGTTTAACCGGATAACGCCGGTTGGGGAATCGGGCCTCAGGTGGACGGGGTTCCTCATTCTCCAACAATCCACCATGGTGGTTGGGGATTGAATACAGGGCCACCCATAGGGATGGGAACAGTGGCATCAAAAGAATATTCCGACACGTCCGGGGGTTCTTGGGGACCAGGGACCATCCCAGCCAGAGTACGACGGCGTATTTGGTCTACATGACGTCTGGCGGTACCGCAGTCCGTAGAAATCAAGTACATAAATCGTCCGATGGGCTTTACAATTGTTCCTTTCCCCCACTTCTTTCCTCCGCTGAAAATTCGATACCAAACCATAGTTTGATTTGGGATCACTTTGTCGGAGAAGTTGTCTCTTGTGGGAGTTTGTGGCTTTGTTTGCTTGAGTAGATCCAATCGGGTCTTTATATTACGACCTAACAGCAGTTGGGATGGACTTTTCCCAGTGGTGGCGTGGGCAGCGGTACGGTATGACATCAGAAATTTAGATAGACGAGTTCTGAGATTTGCGTCTTTCCCAGCTCCATGGCCTTTTTAAATGTTCCAAGCTTCTCCATTTGACTGCGAAAGGTCCGGCAAAATCGATGTGCAGTCTTTCCCATGGAGCTTTGGCTGCCGGCCAACTGGATTTCGAACTGACAGAATCAGGCATCGATGCTGTTTGACTGCAGGACTCGCAAGCTTGGCAGAACAGTTCGATTTCCGCATCGATTCTGGGCCACCACATTAGCTCACGAGCTCTGTTTTTCATCCTCGTCATTCCAGAATGACCGCTGTGAAGTTCCTGGATCAGTCGTGCACGGTATTTTGCTGGAATCACCACTCGACCTCTCCAAATCAGGCAATCGTTGTTGGTGCTGAGTTCTTTGCTTCGTTCGTGATATGGTTTCAGATATTCTTCGTGTCGTACATGGTGTACCAATGAACTTTACTTAGGACAGGATCCACAGTTGTTTCTTTCCCAATATCAGATCCTTTCACGGGCAAATCGTTGACGACCGCAGTGTTCAACAGGAAAACTTCCTCTGTTGACATATCGACCTGTTCGGATTCCGTTCCTGGTTCGGCAAGACGAGAGAAACAGTGGGCATTGGCATTATCTGCGGATGTCTTGTAGGTAACGTCGTAATGAAAACCAGATAGGATTATAGACCAACGCTGTAGTCTGCTGGCGGCGCAGGTTGGTATAGCTAATTTCGGACCAAACAGCGTAACCAGGGGCTTGTGACCAGTGACTAGTTCAAACTTCCTTCCATATAAGTACTGATAAAATTTCTTTACTCCGAAGATGATGGAATATGCTTCTTTTTCAATCTGCGAATATATCTGCTCTTGCTTGGATAAGGTCTTCGAAGCTGCACAAATCATTCTTTCTTCTCCTGATGGAAACCGGTGGGAAATCACAGCACCCATACCGGTCTGTGATGCATCGGTTGCCAAAATGACCGGCAAATCAGGATCGTAATGGCATAGAGTAGGAGATTTTGCCAGTGTTTCCTTTACTTTTTGAAAAGAATCTTCTTGTTCTTTTCCCCAGCGCCATTTTTCTGATAACAACTTTACTAAAGGTTCAGTGAGCAAGGACAGATTTTTGATGAATTTCCCGTAGTACGTCACCATTCCTAAAAAGCTTTTCAGTTGCGTAACACTTACTGGACTCGGCAATTTCAAAATTGCAGCAACTTTCTTTTCCATGGGATCAACCCCTTTTTCGCTGACCAGATGACCCAGGAAACGGAAAGGAACAGAGGCTAGCATGAACTCACACTTAAGCAAGCCTAGCTTAGCCCCGTTTTCTCTCAAACGGAGAAACACTTTCTTTAAGTTTTCCATATATTTTCCTTGGGTCTCACCAGTTACAATGATGTCGTCCAAGAACCACCCAGTTCCGGGACATCCAGACAGAATCTGGTCCATATTCCGCTGAAACAGGGCAGGCGCAGAAGCAACACCGAAAGGCAATCTTTTATAGCGAAAAAGGCCTTTGTGAGTGTTGATAACACATGCTTCTTGGCTATCTTCGTCTAAAGGGTACTGATTGTAGGCTCCAGACATGTCAAGCTTTGAAAAACGCTGACATTTGTTCAAGCGGCTAAACAATTCTTTCAACCGTGGTAAAGGATGCTGATCGACTTCCAGAGCTGGATTCAAACCAACTTTAAAGTCGGCACAAACTCGGACACTTTTATCGGGCTTGAGCACGGAAACCACTGGAGCAGCCCAGTCTGAATAATCCAGGCGCTCTAAGATACCATCTTTTAAGTCTCTTTCAATTGATGCTGCAATGCCTTCTTTTAGAGCAAACGGAACGGGACGAGCAGCGAAAAACTTCGGCTTTGCTCCAGGTTTAAAAGAAAGATGGGCACCTTTACCTTTTAATTTCCCAAGCTCTGTAGAAAACAAATCGGAGAATTCGTTGAGCAGCTGTTGCAGTTGCGGGAGCTTCTGGTCTTTAACCACGTGAAGTGTTCGCCAGTCCAATTTGATGTGCTTCAGCCAATCACGGCCAAAGAGGGGTGGACCATCTGCTTCAGCTACTACAAACTGCATATTCTTGTATGTTTTGTTGTGTACCTGAACAGTGGCTGACAATTCTCCCAGAACCGGAATTACTTCTCCTTTGTAACCTTTAAGCAGCACGGGACTTGGGGACAATTTGGTATCTGCAAATTCTCGCTTGTAAACATGGTAAGGAATTATGGTCATAGCCGAGCCAGTGTCCAATTCCATGTCAACCCATTTACCATTTATTTCAGCAGTCACTTTAACCCGATTAACCATACTCACGTAGTACAAGCAGTCAGAATTTGCAGAGTCGGGCTCGGGAGTGTCACTGTTTTCACAGGTGAAGGCATCTGAATCAACAAAATGTAATCGTCTCTTAAAAATAGTCTGTTTTCCTTTACGACAAGCAGAAGCCAAATGGCCTTTGGTACCACAATTACGGCAGACATATTCTTTGTAACGACAATTTTCAGCGTTGTGGTTAGGCTTACTGCATCGAGAGCATACGGTTCTTTGTGGATTAGGTTGTTTGCGATTAAGCAGAACTTTATGACTGTTGAAGTCTTTAATTCTTTAGACTTCCGTTCGGCTAACTCCATTGTTTGCGCCAATTCTACAGCTCTGACCAAGGATAAGTCTTTTTCACTAAGCAGACGCTTTTGGACATTATCAGTTTTGAGACCGTATACGAACCTGTCCCGGAGACCCTGATCGAGAGAGTCACCAAACTCGCAATGAATGGCTAGCTGCCGAAGAGCAGCCACAAAATCACTAATTGTTTCATTGTCAGTTTGGTCGCGTTTGTGGAAGTGAAAACGTTCCGCAATCAGGAGGGGCTTAGGTTCGAAATGAGATTCCATAGTTCGGGTCAGTTCCAGAAGGGACAACTCTGACGGCTTCCTGGGAGCAACCAGGGATTTCAAGATGTTATCGCTTTTGGAACCAATCGCTCTAAGCAGCACCGCTTTCTGTTTCAATTCCGTTTCAATTTCATTTGCAATATAGTACTGTTCTAATAGTTCACCGTATGAGGACCACGTTTCTTCTTCTGGGGCAAAAGGCTCCACAGAACCAATAGCACTATGATTCTGATTAGGCATGATGATTCACTACCAGTGCGCCAGTTTTGTATCCCGCTGAAGTTACAATTCCAACTAGCAGATCAAGTCAACTGCTATATACTATCAACATGTACCAGAAGTAACAGAACAGAACTCTCAAGGTTTTACACTTTTTGTTATTGTTAAATACATATTCTTAAGTCACTTTATAACAGATTGATAACTAGTCAGTCAGTTATTCAGGATTTAGTTTTGTAGTTAGCATTCTTATCAAGCAAAATTTTCATACCCATAGTTCTTACTGACTTTACTGGATATACAAAACCGGACGTCTTTGATGTTGCATTATTGAATACTCCTTATGAAACGAAAAAACCATCATGATTTGTCAGAAACTATATACTTTATGGTAGTTATCCTGAAGTGCTTTTGAGACATCAAGAAAATAGTTTCGCTTTCTACATTTCTTTGTCAGACTTACATCAGTTACATATGCCGGTTCCAATTTGGTGATTTTCTTTAATCCACGCCAAACGCGACGAGCGACGAAGACCCTGATAACAATTTCTACGATATTCCTGAGCCAGATGTATAACAAGGGGTCCCAGATTTTCTACAGGTTGTAGGCACTCCACAATCCCAATCCACAATAAAATTGGTTTACGGCGGGCGCTGCAGCAACGACAGCCACCATTGTGCTTTAATCCGCAGACTGACACTTACCAAAGACAAGCCTACTGGGACTGAACAGAAGCTTAGAAGATTAAGATAGTATAAAAGTTTTTTTGAAGAAAAGGGAAAATGTTGAGATTTTGAAACTGCTTAATTAGTGGTTTTTGTTTTGGATTCTTTCCCTGTAGTTGCTTGAGTTATCATCTGATAATACATCATAGAGTTGGCCTATCTGATAGAGTGTCAATCACAACAATAGTTATTCGTTGCCTCAGCTTGAGATCTTAGCATCAACATATCCATAACTTAATACCTGGTTATCTAAGCCCATGCAGTTTTATCTTGATTTTTGCCATAAGAATAAAGCCGCTTGGAATTATTTGTACTTACAACATACGTGTATAGTGTCTTTAATTCAAATAAAAACAAACTGGCTTTAATACGCCATTAAAATCTAGCGGAATTACAAATATTAAACTCGCAGTCTCGACAGTCCAACCTATCCCCATGAGACTGAAAAGTAAACAAGTTCGTCCTAAACTAATTTGCATAACAGCACACAGGAGAATGAAAGTTACCAACAAGGAAGTAAATGTCAGTTTCATAGAAACAGCAGGATCAACCTTCGTGATGGTCAGGTCAATATGTTTCTCATCTTGACTAGCTGTATTGACTTTTCTGAGCGCAGTTTATACTTTACACGAACATTTCCCATTAGATTTAATTTACATTTTGGCCTGCGGGAAATTAAAAGGATTAGTCTTCACGTAAGTACACTACGGTACCTTGGTGCCATTTCGTGAACTCTGGCAATTATCAACTTCGTTAGACTGTTTAGAAGCTTAGTATTGACAGGACCCAATTCCATAACTATGGTTGCTCCTTAATTATGGCAGATTTCTCTATTGGTGCTCATTATGTACTGTTGATTACGCTGTAGTTTCTCATTAGTTCTTTAGAATTTCTTCCGTTATGCCACGTAGCTATTACATTACGTTATGCTACATTAAGACGAAATTGCTCCATCGCAAACCCAATACACAATAAGCACAGGCACCAGGGAGTCCTATACTACCATTTTCATACTACTAGAATTAAGACGTAAAGCACCCAATCAAAATCTAGTGCAGAACAAACACAATACTAACCCTGCCATTCAGCAATCACAATGCCTGCAGAACTGAATTATAGTGACAAATTACGGTCAGCGTCCGTAATTATTCTTGTTAGTAGAGCTAATATTATATTATATTATATTATATTATATTATATTATATTATATATATATATATATATATATATATTTATTATATTATGATATTATAGTATCTACATTCTACATCTACATAATCAGTGTCTTCTGTTAAGCTCTGAAATAGCAGCAGATTTCGAATCCTCAGGAATTGAACAAGATTGTATTAGACACGGATCGACCAACACTGTTTAACGTGGGCTGAAACCACCACAAAATTATACTGGATTGAAGTAAGGAGGGTCGCGAATTTTCGACCATCTGAGATTTTGCTCAGTTTCATATATTTTGTACTTCACATGGGTCCATGAAACAGGACAGCAACGTTTGTTTCAGAACTTTCCCTATAATTTACAGTTGAGGTGTTTTTGCGTTACCTCAGCGATTTTGTAGAAATTTTCAAAAGTGGATGGGTCGGCTTTGCGCAATTCTGACTTACAAAATTGTCACCAACGAAATGTTTCGTTATGTCTTGAACTAACCATCCACTGCACTGATTTTGCATACAGATATTAACACAGTAAAGATTCAATTTGCATACGCACAATCCCTGCTGCTATACTTAGGAGGGCGTAGATCGCCTTTTGGTAAACGAGTTGGCGTTTTACCTCAAAATGCGTCATTTTCTCAAATTTTTTGGTATAATGGTCCATAAGACGGGTAGCCGAGATATTCCAACCTAATTCGATGTGCCAATTTGCGCATGTATGAAAGGAATATGTTTGCTAAGTTTCACTCTAATTGCTGGTGTTTAATTGTGAATGCATGGCTCAGTGCAATGACAGAGGCCTATTGTAAAAAAGGACAAATTTTCAACTTTTCCAACATAGACAGACATTGTACATCAAACTGAGGCTTTTGACGTTCTGAATATTTTTATCTTCTTACACCAAGTCTCTACGGAGCAATATGATAAAGTTAGATCAAGTTAAAGTTTGAAGCTAATGACAACCGGAATGAGCTTGTCTAAATCATTCAAACACCATTTCTCGCTCGGTGCTGTGCTTGCTATTTAGTGTTGTGCGTTGGCCTGTGCGGCTAATGGCTGCCCATTGGCCGGCCAAGCCATTGGCCGTTGGCCGAGAAAATTTCAGCCAGTTGGCTTGGCCGGCCATTGGCCGTGGGCCGGCCAACCGCAAACCGGTTGGCCATTGGCCGATGGCCGGCCAACTGGCTGGCCGTTGGCCGTCGGCTGGCCAAAGGCCGACTGTTAGCCAAGCTCAAATTTACTGAGTTTATGCGTTAACTGTGTTGCAAAATTTGATTTTGCTACATAATATCGTGTACATGTTGCATTATAAACGTTTACATTACTACAGATCAGTTTACCTGCATAAGGTGTTGACACTTAGCTCTAACTTTTCGATACGTCCGTACTCATGTATCATATGTAGTATTATTTTTCAATAAATTTTGGTAATTCTAAACAAGTTTTTATTATGCTAACAACTTAGTTTTTGAATTTGTCTAGCGGTCAATGTCTCATCAGTCATCAAGTCATGGCAGTCCTCCAGCAAAATTAAAACAGAATTGTCTCGGATTGGAGCTAAACGTTTGGGAAAATATTTTAATAAAGTTTAATTAGTTGACGCCTAATTAAGCACGGCAGACGAATAAAAATGGTAAATTCAGGCAAGCCAACGTTGGTAAATAGCTAAGAACGGCCAATGGCATACCACCAAGAAACAGCAAACGGCCAACCAGCGGCCAACGGCCAGCCAGTTGGCCGTTGGCTGTTGGCCGTTGGCGGGCCATCGACCAACGGCCAATTTGCTGGCCAACTTCAATCTTCGGCCAAGCCAAGCCAAGCTAACCAGGAAAAATTTCGGCCAATCCCAACACATTGCTGTTGTAGTGTGATTGTAACCAATACTGAAAGTTAAGGACTAATTGGAAAAGTTCTGTTTGTAGAATGATGTGATCGAAAGCTATATAAGTGCTTGTCAGTTATTGTAACGATTCACTTCAGCATAGAGTACATATACGTGTAAGCTTGTACGCAGTAAAAGTCAAGCTGATCAACCATCCATCGATACAACATTTGCTATTGTAGTAATAAATTCATACAGATAGTCGATAGAGGGTTTAAATTAATGTATTTGTCATCCCATGTGTGCGCGAGTTCGAAGCGCACACATCAGAGCCCTTAGCGAGGGATACGGGTGTAAGTATTAAATTTTAAGGATTTGAACTGCAATTTATCTTAATTGGATGGACCTTGGACTCAAAAGTTTGTCTTGTTCTTGGATACATATGGATTAGGCATGGGCACGGGTAGTCGGGTACCCGAAAATTTACGGGTACCCGGGTCCTGCTTCGGGTACCCGATATCCAGTTAAAACCGGTAAAAAACGGATAAAACCGGATTAATCTGGATCAAGCAAAGAGAATTTTTTTGGCTAAGAAAATTTATCACCGATGATTTTTTCAGTTTATTTAATATATATAATTTAATTTATATTATAAAAAGATACTACAACAGAAAAACGAAGTAATGGGAAGAGAAACTAGTCCTGCTATTTTTCAAACATTTTATAATTTTCTATTTTTAGATTTGTTATTAAAATATTAAATTTATCTTTAATAATTTTTGCTGTCTTTAAATTCCTGTTAGAGCAATATGCGGAAGTCGATGAATTAATTAAAACTTAAAACTCACAAGATATATACAAACAAAACTGTTCGCATCAAATTAGTGGCTTTTGCCACAGCTCTGCGTTGTTCTCTAACCGGTAAGTAAAACAATACTACGGTGTCAATGGTGACTGAAATGATCTTGAAAGTTTAGTGATTTGATTTAATGTCACATGGTCAATTCCAACGTTGAAAAAGTTCCCTCACTAATGCCCAACGCTCATTAGGTTTCAATTTTTGTCAACTTTAGCTGTTTCTAAACTGAATTCTGAACTCAAAAAACGCTCCCAGATTGTTTGAACATTCGTTTAACCAAATGTTGAGCATACGAGCTTTTGGATGATTCTTTGTTATGCGCACGCCTTTAGTGACTGAGAAAGTTTATCCAAGTTGAGGGAGATGGTTACTTTGACTTTCTTCGGATACAGTGGAATCGTAATGACGATACATAAATGAATTTATTTCAAGGAATTTTACGTGGTTTTATTAAGAAATTAAGTAAAAGGAAACGGAATGAAACTAGTACTCGTGCAGATTAGGTACCGCTGTGCAAACCAAAAGGTACCGCTGTGCAAACCTTAGTACCGCTGTGCAAACCCTAAGTACCGCTGTGCAAACCCTAAGTACCGCTGTGCAAACCCTAAGTACCGCTGTGCAAACCCTAAGTACCGCTGTGCAAACCAAGATTGAACCCATTTTCAACAAATTACAGAAATGACAATACGTTCACTTTTCATATTTTCATATGTAAAATTAGCGAGAAAGTCGAAAAGATGATCCAACGATGGACACTTTAACTTAGTAGTATTTATAATAATAACAATAAGTCTTTGATCTGAGTGCGGTCGAAAACATATCCAGGCTACAGTTCTGCTACTTTGATCACATTTTGGTATTCTGGGACTGGAGGGCATACTTTAAAAGATTTTATTCAGTCAGGTCCAACAACCTCGTTAAAAGTACAAAAAAGCGTACAAAGCGTAGAAACTTACAAATTTTTGGTGTTAGAGATAAAGGATACTGCAAGTTGTATCAGAAAGAGAAAGTGCCAGTGTTGAACTTAAGAATTTGAAGCATTTGGGGTCAAACTGACGCCGTCTTGTCGTCTATATTTAGTAAAATTTCGGAAAAGACAAAGAGACTGACCTGAAAGACATTACCTTCTAATCTACGTAAACTATTATAATTATGTGTAGATAAGGCTGCTAACATCCAACTGTAAAATGTTGGAAATTTTACTACATTATTAACGGTTTGCACAGCGGCACTTAGGGTTTGCACGGCAGTACTTAGGGTTTGCACAGCGGTACTTAGGGTTTGCACAGCGGTACTCAGGGTTTGCACAGCGGTACTCAGGGTTTGCACAGCGGTACTCAGGGTTTGCACAGCGGTACGGTTTGCACAGCGGGAAAATACCCTCGTGCAGGCTTTGCTTGTTTGCTGCCATTTGTGCTGTTCCAATTCCAGAGACAAGCAGCTGAAGTTAGCTAAATTTTGTCATGGGGATTTACTCTTACAATCCAAATACTTTATTCTAAAATTTGTTAACATTTAAAGGTTAGAGGAAGCGGACAGGGCAACGGTGGCACGAAACTCAGAAAATTTCTGATCTGAGTGCGGTTATAAAATAAAAACCAATAAATTAAACCAATTGAAAGTCCTTATAATCTATCTTCAGTCTTTAAAACTCCTTTCAAATAACTTAGGAATGAAAATCTATCCAATCTAAGCTCAATGTTAATAAGGACCCCTGAAAAAATTTAAATTTCAAAATGGCCAAATCCGAAAAATGGGTTAAAAATTTCGCGGGTACCCGAAAGTGCTCGGGTACCCGGTTACCCGGGTACCTGAGTACCCGGGTACCCGGGTAGTGCCAAATATGTCCAAATTTTTGGACCCGTGCCCATGCCTAATATGGATGTTTATTACACCCGAAAATGAGCGAAATCATGACTATAAGATTTGGAACCTGGCGACCCCCCGCCTCTTAAGCTTATGTATCCGATCCCGGTAAAAACTTATGGTTATTTCTTGTGGTTTAATTTTAATCTAATCCGTTTAATCTTTAAAGAAATAGGGCCTTAGACAAAGAAAGTTGAAAAACGTTTCCAATTTGCGTCTTGTATTGCTGTTATTAATACCTTTTTCTGTTCTCTTCTCCTTGAGTCAAGCCTGTTTCGTATTACCTGATCTCTCCAAACCTGCAGCACTAATTCCTAGAAGTTTTCCCAAACTTTTGCGTTGGTGAACACAACTGTTGAAGTGGTGGTGTGGCGTTGTAGCCCAGCCTATGTGCATTTCAGATGACGACAACTGAGCCTGTGCTCGTGCGACGTTTCAGTAGGTTCGCTTCTGCCATGTTGTCAGTCTTGCACTCTGCATGCTCCTGTGGCTGGCTGGAAGAATGTTCTTCGATGGCACAGGGTAGTGCATCCTTGGCATTTCGCCAATTATTTCATTTGGTGAAGCGATACCATGGTTACAGCAAACCCTACTGAGCAAATTAATAATTGTTAGCTAAAGCTAAAGCTCGAAGGCTTAAATACATATATGTTGCATATTTTTAAGTCTATGAAAATGCCAATCATCGAAAAATGGTTACTGTTTGCCTTCAGCATTTTCTGGTTAGCTGGCAGTTGATTTGAACATCATGGACAGTCCACAGTTGAAGTCACTTTGAGCAGTTTATGTCACGCTAGCTCACCACTTTAACATTTAATATATTGTTTCAATTGTACAATCTAATAGAAAAGCATACAATATAAAAACGCAAATATAAACCAGATTTTGATTCAACGCTGAATCGTAACCCAGATTTGACTTTTGCTCTCAATGAAAACTGAGTCTTTGTTTTCCCAATTTTCATTTTTGATTCCCAATTGCACCTCCGTGTTTTGATTTCTTATTTGATTTTTGATAATTTCACCTTCGAGTTTTGATTTCTGATTTGAGTTGTGATATTTTATGGTCTAAGTTTTCATTCTTGATATGAGTTTTGATAAAATCAAAACCTAAAATTTGGTTTTGATTCAGTTTTTGCTTTTTTGCTTTTTGACTTATCAAAACAACACTACATAACCACAAGCCCGGGGGAGTGGAGCTCATTCGTCCAAGGACTCGCTCACCTGTCTGACCTGGATTCTGCAAAAGTTATTGTTATTATTAATATTTTTGGGAATAAGCCTGTTCGTAGCATTTTCGTATTCCATTTTTTGCATTCCCCCCCGCCCCCGCCAACACAGCGTGCATCCAGCCCATTCAGTTTACTCTAGTCCCCGTCTGGTTCCTACTCTCTCCTACCTGTGAGTTCTCTGTAGTTTTGATCCCATACGTAGAGACTTTCATTTATCCGAATTTATTCTGGTGGCTGCAGCTTTTCCAGCTTTCAGAATGTAGGCATTTTTAATTAAGGCCCTCCCCAGTTTAGGGTAATGGAAGGTTTCGTCTTAGAACCGCTCATCAGGTCGACTGGCCTGATCGGACGAATTACTCGGTGTAGCACAGCTTGTAGAGCCAAGATTTCCTAATCCGTGCTCCAGCAATGGACAAACAGTTTTACACACTCTAAAGATATATATAGTAGATGTCTGTCATGTGCTGTAACGCAAAGTTGGAAGATAGCCGTGACCCGCGTTCCGCGCCCACCTCTTGATCCGCCCCAGAACTTGGCAAAGCCAAAGTCATGAAATTAATAAAAATTGGGTTTCACTTGTCAACGGTTTAAGCGAAAATCAGTCTTACAATTTGTAAAAGACAGAATTAAACAGGGGTTCTTCAGTTTTTAAGCCAGCTATGTTCTCATAAAAAGGAATCTGATGGTCTAAAATTGAAAATGAGCGATAAAAACTTGCCAATAAATACAAATTTTCAGGTGAAATTTCAACGCACTTTGCCCCGTACCCGAGCCGACCCGACCCGACCAGCTGGTACCCGCGACCCGCTTCCAACTCTGTGTAGGCATTGGCTTAGATCTAGCATACACTCTCGTGCGCGCACGTCTCGTCAACTAGGATCGTGAACTCGAATACCTACTTTTACGACTTTCCTTCTTCATGGGTGTGCATAAAACGCGGCCGCGGCCTCAGTTCCGTCCGGTGCATGAAGCAGTGCCCCATTACGGCCCAGACATGAAACACGACCCCGTTACGGTTCCATTAAAAAAGCATGTCTGGCAAACTCAACATATCCTAGATGCTTCATCTTTGCACGGAGCCGTAATAGGGTCTTGTTTTATGTGGGACCGGGGCCGGGACCGTGTTTTATGTACACCATTCTTTACATCTGTGATTGAATCTTCATTGCATCAACAGTTCACCACTTCTCTTTGTAAAAAAACATGGTAATTGACTTCCAGACATAAACAATTTCAACATTTAATCCGAAACTGGATATACCGTAGGAACAACAACTGTTTACTGCGTTAGTTATTATGTAGTGCACAACTGCGCTTCATTTGTCGAAGTTTAATATTAAGAAAACAAGGAGGGGTACCTTGCTAACTGTCTGTACGTATTTGTAAGCTAACCCCCGTTCCATACAGAGAGGTGCTTTCCAGCTTTTGAAAAGGTCTCCGTAGTTCCTATGAAAATATACAGCCCCTTTACCCAATTGATTACATTTGCAATTTAACATTCAGAAGGCGGCATCCTTTGCGTTACGCATTTTTCAATCTATTTAAAAGGAAGCCGACTAGCACTGATTAATGACTCTGAGACTTTCTAGATGCTAAAGCAATATTTTCCCCGTCAACCGTTTTGTATCTGGATAGGAAAATTTTTAATTCCAACGTGCAGCACAAACGGCCCCCCCTTTTCCAGACCCTAGTACCCCCCCCCCCCTATGAAGAGAGATAAGATTGGAGGGGGAAAGCTTCAGGTCCGTTGTTTTGTGTTCCTGGCGAAAGACCGCAAAATTTATGATACAAAAATGACTAAAAAACAGTTTCACCCCCTCTGTGAAAGTAACAAATCTCTCATTTGTCTAAGCTGGAAAAACTTTGTTTTTAAGCCAAGAAAACTGACTGAGATTAGTCAACTTTGTCGCAGTCGGTTGTTTCAAAGGCGCTAAACCGCTTAGATTAATGCGTTTCATGGCCCCTTTATTCACCTTTAATGCAAGTCTAAGGTGAGACAGTCAACAACAGGATCTACCGTAATCCCCTGGTAAATGTTATCTACTACCGTAATCTTGAACAAACGGGGTCACGAGAGAAGTATAACACAAACTGGTGCTCCTGCGATGCTGCTGCCTGATTGAAAATTTATTGTTTACAGAAGAATAAAAACCAATTTCCATCGAACTGTTGAATTGCATGAATTTCTTATGCTTTAATTAATTCTAAAATTCCGAATTGGGCAAATAGATCACCAATACCACACACTCAGCGTACGTATTCTAAGATATGTAAACATAGATAATAATTGTACAAAAATCATAGTTCTAATGGTACGATAAAAAGGATAATGAAAGTTCCCGTGGCTTGAAGTCAGAATCCGAAAAAGCATATTTTGAACGAATGAAACCATAAAGATATCGATTTAATTGACGATGAGCTCAGATTTAAAAATTCATGAATTTCTGTTCCTGTTATTAACCATCCAAAGTCAAAACAGGATATTTTAATTGCGCGAAGCTCCAGTTTCTCGTGAGTAAAGATTTGTCTCCGCCGGGAATCGTACGGGAAACGCGAACTGCAGTCGGAGGGTGCTAACCAATACTCCACGGAGCCAGGAGAGAAGAGCACGTATCATTGGTGCTACTCTAAACACCTTGGAGAACCTTGCCTTGGAGAACCCTCCAGAAGTTGACAGCCAAGCATTGACAAGTATCCTTTGCCGAATTACGATCAGTCACAGTAAAGCTAATTCGCATAGAGTGGAGTCCTTAACAGGAAAGCGACACACAATACACAGTAATGATTTAGTTTGAAGTGTCTGTTTTGCTGCAGTTTATACTTATACGTATACTAAGAGTTTACTAGAAAATTGCAACAGATATACGTTAATACCAAACAGGGATTGCCAATTTACAGATTCATACAAATCCCATAACTAACTTTAGTACTATGTATAGATGTGCGGAATTGTTCTGCTTTTCTGAAATAAATAATTAAAGAATGTTAGATAGATAGTAAATATTAAAGTATCCAGTAAAAGCTAAAATAATTAACAGCTTTGTGACTGTTATAATTTAACGGAGCTTTGAAACTATATTTTCAACCTTCGGGGAAACCGGAAAATTTCTCCTTTACATACGTCTTTTATTTATCTGTAAAACTAGAAATTTTTTGCAGTAATTTTTTTGCTGCCCGTACGTCAATTTTGATATTGTCTCATTCATCCTAAGAAAAGCGAAATCTGAAAAGAGGGGGCATTCTATTACATGCATACATTTCATTCCGTTTTGACAAAATTCCATTTTCCCTGATATTTTCAAAAGTTCCAAAAGTTAAATTGAATTTGGGTGGCCTTGAAAGTGCGGCCAACATCAAAGAGTTGGGATGACAAGGGTCGATTTGTCAAAGGCGTGAACAAACAATGGTTTGTCGGCAACATCAAAGGGAGAAATTAAACTCCACCCCTTCTAACAGTAAGTAGAGATGTGCACCACCCCCCAGTCAAAAGAAAAGTATAGCGGCTGAACATCAAAGGCTTTGATGCCGCTATACTAAGCACATGGGGCACTTTGAATGCGACAATTTAGTGAAATTTATTGCATCATTATGCTATGTTAGAAAGACTACCACACACAATAATTCTGCGTATGGAAAGGGATATAGAAGAGACGAGAAAATGAGGCCACTAATGTTTGAAGAGGTAATAAAATCTAAAATATTGCTTTTAAAACCTAGTCCAACTGGTTTTGTCAAAAAGAGCAAACCTGCGTCGTGTATCCAGAAAAATCCCCCGCCACAGCCCGTCGTCTCTCGCGCTCTCTCAGTTGTCTATTTCCACCCTACCCCCCAAACCCTGACAGCAATTTTTGTAAATACTTTTACCAACCGAACAATCTTAATTGACTAGTCAATCTATTCTCTTTGTCATTCGCATTTTTTGTTTTATTATAGCAAGAGTGCATTATAACTACTATAATAATGCAGTACTCTTGTACTCTGTTATTATGTACTCTTGATATTATAGTAGCAGTCGAGTCAGTAGTTATAGATACAGTCTCACTCTTTGTTATTAGGCTGGGAACACGATCTTCATGACGACGCAAGAACCACTCCAGAACCAATGAGTAATATTCTTGGTAATACTCAGTTCACAACTGGAAAAGCTGGTTAGATGCAAGGTTCAATTAGCAATTATACTGAAAAACGTTTCCAAGTTGATCACGAAAAATATATGAACCAGGTACTTGGTTGTGGAGAATCGAACTTGGTAGGGCGCTGTCGTGAAGATCATCAGAAAGCCTAATAACAACGAGTGCGACACTCTTAATCGTGATGTACTTCTGGTTAAACTAGATAAACCGAAACGTATTAGATTAAATTGTGCACTGGGAATACGGCGGGCTTTCCCTTCCGTTTACCATTAAGATGATATGTAAGATAAGATCACAGGTAAGCTTAGGTAAAATGTAAAGCTGTAATGAGCCCTGAAGCAGGAATGGTGGTACATAGGTAATACGCCAGAGGTAATACCTTACCTCATATGATACACAAAATGGACAGGGATTCTGGGTTGACTTTTGAGCAAGAAATACTGATGACCAATAACTTCTTTAACTAAAAGAGTCAGACAAAAAGTATCATGACGTCTTGCTTAACTGCACTTAAGGTATATTCCTTTGCAGCAGTTCAATATTTTATTAGCGGTTTCTAATATTTGGGTCTTTTCCTGATTGGCCTCACTTGTGCTAAAACATGAAACTTTACCAATCCAACTGAAATTGGTATGTTTCCAGCTGTACTGTGGTTCAAATATGTGTTATAACTTTTTAATTTCGCGAAATTCGATTTTTTTCGATTTGCTTGCGAAATGGAATCCAAAAATTACATTAATTCAGTAAAGCTCATAACGTTCAGCTGACTAAATGTTATGTAAGCTTATATAATATTAAGCCAACGAAAAGCAGAATAGAAAAACTTCAGATGCGTATTTCGAGATTTCAGAAAAGTCAAATACAAAGAATTTTCGGCGAATCTCTAACTATTTCCCCCCCCCCCAAAGACCCAATTAACTATTCCCCCCCCCAAATTGGGAGGTGAACATATTCTCGCATTAAAGTTGTCGCATGTGTAATATACAGAAATGGCACAGACAGGAGGACAGGATTTTTGATCACTGTTTAACCAAAAAGTAAACTTTTGAAATTTTAAATTTTACAAAATCTTGTATTTTAGAAGTATTTAAAGTTAACTTTGTCATGAATCGCAAGGGGGGACCAAGGGGAACCAAAAATGTTTTGTCTTCGATTTAGCTAACAAGTTGTTTGAACGAGTTTTCTGGGTCGCTGAACACGAATCTGAAGTCCGTTTTTCGATTCAGCTTTTCCTTAGCTCAGTGTAAGCTTACAACTTAAGCTCATAACATAAGCTTATAATTAAGCTAACGAAAATCTGAATCGAAAAACTTCAGATTCGTGCTCAGCACTCCCGAAAACCTCCGGTAGCTTCTATCGCCTTTATTTCTACGTTTAAATATCTTTTAATACAGATGACCCCAATTTAACTATATATTCCCCCCCCCAAACGAGTTGGGGGGAAATAGTTAAAGAGACCTTTTCGGTTCCCCTTGGTCCCCCTGGCGAAACAAAATCAAATTTTAGCTCGATCCGTCAAATTTTAAAAATTTTAGCACTGGGGCTTGTCTGGAAAGACTTCTGTTTTACTGTTTAAAAGGAGGCTTCAGAAAAGTCTGCTTAATTAGTTGGGCAAATTTAATTATACAGTTAATGAAACAGCCACTAAATCTGGGTTATTTTCAGCTCAAAAGACTAAAGAAATGGAATTGTTGTGCTCTAAGATTGACAATGGCCCCATTCTTTAAAAATTAAAATGGTTGGATTAAATGACTAATAATACCTCGTTTAATTCTATCCTTCTTAATCCGCGGAATAAACTACCTAGTTTTAATCAGATTAATCCACCATTAAAGAAACAGCTATTAAAAATTTTAAAACTGCAAATTTTAATCCGTTTAATATATACTCGCTCGAGGTTGAATATAGTTGACAGTACATATATTGTTGAAAATGCAGGTGGGGAGTTAAACCCATTAAAATTAACCTTTAAAGAAGCAGGGATTCATCAGGTCGGATTAACATTAACTCGTTGATCTTTTAATCCGAAGTGTGAATAAAGAAACATGATTACATTAAAATTTTAATCCTAGTTGCATTAAATAAATAGAACTAATATTAATCAGTTTAACTAGCTGGATTTGATTGTTATCCGCTTAATCCGAGGTGTTATTTTGGATTAAATGTGGATTAATTTTAATCTAATGCGTTTAATCGTTAAAGAAATAGACCCAAAGGCAAAGTTAAAATTTGTTTCGACCACACCGAGACAAAATACTTTGACTTTAGCAAAATAATTGTTTGGGTCTTTTGCGCTTCCCCCCGCGGCCGTAACTTTTGATTTTTTGAGCAATAACTTTGAAGTTTTGTATGGGGGCATACTGGCGGCTAATGGATTCAAAAAATCAGAAAACTTTAAACTTCACAAAATTTTGAAAATTTTAATTTTTTGTTTGGTGAAGGGGAAGGGGGACCAAAGGGAACCAAAAACTTTTATGAAAAACGATTTGCTGAAAACTTGCAAAGAGAGGTTTTCAGAGCACGAATCTGAAATCGTTTTTCGATTCAGCGTTTCGTTAGCTCAGTATAAGCTTACTTGTTGAGATATGTACTTTAACTTATTACTGAGCTAATGAAAAGCTGAATAGAAAGCGGATTGCAGATTCATGATCAGTGCCTTAAGACCCCGGTATGCAAGTTTTAGCATAAAATCTGAATAAATGTTCTACAAAGAAAATATTAAAATTTTATGAAATTTTAATTTTTTTAATTTCTGCATTCATCATTCTCCGTGCACCCCTATTTAAAGTTATTGGTCAAAGAAATCAAACGTTAGGGCTAGGGGGGGGGGGCGGAAGCTAGAGATGAGCACGGGCCGGATTTTTTCGGCCCGGCCCGGCCCGGCTTGCTCCAAAATTTGCTCGGGCCGGCCCGGCCCGGCCCGCTGGCAAAAGTTTTCGGCCCGGCCCGGCCCGGCCCGTTCCAAAATTCGGCCCGGCCCGCCAAAAGAAAAATTACAAAATTTCACTAACAATATTATTTCAAAGGCTTCAATACAAGATTGAGAGGCTAAATTATGCTACGAAATGTTAAATTTTGCCATAAAATAACAAAAATCAGTAAATGTGTAGCTAATTTTAGTGATTTTATAACATTTTCTAGAGTTGATGCGGCCCGTTTCGGCAGGCTCCGGCCCGCAGCTAAAAAATTTCTCGGCCCGGCCCGGCCCGGCCCGCTAACCAATGGAGGTCGGCCTGGCCCGGCCCGGCCCGCGGGCCGGGTCGGGCCGGGCCGGGCCGGGCCGACGGGCCGAAATGCTCATCTCTAGGAAGCGCAAAGGATTTTCAGATATTTTGGATTCGCAAGGAACTAGGAGCCAACATAATTAATTGTTTCCGGTTTTACTCAGAATTGGATAGCGGGTTTTGATTGTTGCTGTACATGAATCTGATGTCCGGTTTCGATTTAGCTTCGTGTTCTACCTCGAAGTCATTTACTGTTTGAGATCAGTTATGTCAGCAAACTCGGAGAACTTCGTCGGTTAGGCCTTGCCCCTTACAATTCTAAAACCACCGAATTTCGAGAATCGAACAGTTTTCTCATTTGAACCGTGACTCACCAGGCAAAGTTAGGGTCAGTTTGTGTTGGGACATCAGCCAGGGCGCACAGCTTCATGATGCTAACTTTTTCAATTCGTAAGGGAACCGAACCAAAAATGGGTTTTCTTCCTTAAATTCGGCTTTCTGGATCGCAGAAAACGAAACTTACATACAACACATTGCAAGGAGAATTGATAAGTACTTCAAAGCTAGACTTGTTGGCCTTGTTACTTCCGCAATTTCACAATTTTGCTGGGAGTATTGTCCCCCGACTGGGGCTACTGGGAACCTACTTCTGTGCTTCCAAATTTTAATGTATATAAGTCTGTTCGAAACTTGCACGCCAAATCTGAGCCGGTTTCACCAATAAATTACCAAAACCCCCTATATTCTTTCTGACGTTTTAATGTGCCATAAATTTCGCCAAGGAAAAGACATATAACGCCGTCTCTCTCCCGTTCTTTCTCTCTCTAACGTCACAGGACTCGCTCATCAGTTATTCCCGATCCCCCATAAATTCTAAATAAATGGCCCCCCAAAATTTTTCTGTCAAACAGCACCATAGGAGTAGTGCACTCTGAAAAACGCGGCCGGAAAATGCAGCATTTAGTTTCACTCTTCGACTGGCCAGAATTGTTACAAAGTTTTGCAATAACAATGAAGATGCGCCATGAAAAACAATATTTTTTGACATTTAAGCGAACAGTTTAGCTAAAAGGTCGCTGAAATGCATATAGTGGTCTGTCATACGTACGTACCTATGTCTCGGTTACGAAGTATTGAATCAAGCTATTGTGGAATCTTGTTTTCTCCAGTTTTTTCACATTTTGCCCCAAAATGACATTGTCGATCTCCACTTATCCGTTTCGCCACCAAAACGTGGTCAATGAGTAGCATACATACAATAGCGTCCCTCATTAAGGCTCAGGTCGGCTCGGCTCCAAGCAACAACCGTACTGTAAGATTGATTCGACCAACGTTTCAGATCCATTCACTGTATTTCCGGTGTCTGGACTGTAAAGTGGATCTCGATTATGCTAGTCGGCAAATTACCCAAGCAAAATACAAAAGGTACAATGGATAATTCGCATACGAATAAAAACAGAATGGCAAAAAATTGGAGTCACGAATTACCTTCAGCTGAGTGGTTGTTAATTGTTCCCGTTAATTAAGTAATTAGGTAATTACTGAGCATACCTAAGTGTGGAGTAATGATGCAAGAAGCAAAAACGAGCAAACAGATGTAGCGAGCGTCGTCTTGGATAGATTGAACCTAAAATCGCCTGAATGACCAGGAAACATTCTTCCTATGTAGTTAGATAATAACAATTGGGGGATGGGCTAAAACAAGCGCTCTCATTTTGGCAACGATTCATGTGCTCAATTTGATTTAGACCTGAGCAAATTAGCCTGCCCAAAATTAGTGCAACTGTTCCCAGAACAGCGTGAGAGAGAGCGACAGCTTCAGAGGGTGATTAGAAGGTACCTAAACATTAAAAATGATAATGGGCTTATTGGGTAATGTTAAAACTTTTGTTTCTATCTATGTAGGTTTCCAGTTTTCCTTTGATGTTTGCCGCCCGCAAACCAATAAACATTTATATCCTGGCCATTAAAAAGTTTTATGGATGCAGTTATGGGCCTGATGGGGGCAGATGGCGAGCAGAGGAGAAGGAGTATTAAGGAAAAGTTATGATACTCGTTTCCCCCCCATAACCCGAAACTTCAGCTCAACTGAGAATTCGCACAGTTATGTGTCATCATCAACCACCATGCCTGAGATATGGTTGCTCCTTTTTCTTCCCTCTCTTTTTCTTGTTTTCTTTTTCGTTTTTCATCTTCTTTTCCTCTTTCTAATGTGGTCGTGGGGGGTTAACATTAGGACGAGAGGCAGGGAGACCCCTACGTAACGGGCTAGGGATTTTAACAATTTTAGAAGCCTAAATCTTAATTTTAATTTCAACTTAATACTTCCTTGCCCAACTCCCATGCATTTCTGACGATATGGTTTGTCTTGTCCACTTTCGAAATGTTCTGTCACTTGTCCAAAAATTGAAACATTTTTACCACTGCGGACCAAAATTTTGAGATGCACTTATCTGTAACCTGAGATAGCCTGTTCTAAATCATACTTTGGCACATGATAAAAGATTGTATTCACAGAATCTACAGCTGTATCCACGGCTCGACTTAGCCCAAAGTCATCCACTTTTTCCGACTGCCTCTGATTTCGCTACAGCTTGCTTGTCGGCCACATGGTATTTTAACGATTTCATAAAATATGTCAGTCCCGTAAGGATTTCAGCTTAAAATGGAGGTTTTTATGTGTAACACAAGCAACTAAAAAAAGTGGAGAGACTTTCCCGTGCACCAGAGAAAAAGGAGAAATACAGCGTCAATTTTGTATCATAAACACGACCTCGACAAATAATCTGTTGGAAGCAGAATTTTAATTTTGGCACCTGAAATTTTTAAACTAATTTCTGAAATTTGAGAACAGCGAAATTTAAGTGTTTTGCAACGCCGAAATTGGGGGTCAGAAAGTTTGACGAAATAATTTGAAAACTGGAATACCTGAATAAAAATTCAAATTCCAACATAACTTAGCTCATGACAATTCTTTTTGAATGATATATACCACTTGTTCCTGGTTAGCTCTCTTCTATTGATTTCGAGATTTCTATGGTACACTGAGTTTCGAGCAGAACTTCGCAAATTCACGTTTTTGGTAAAGACATGGTTTGGCCTACAAAATGTAAGGATATCGATTTAGATATATCGAATATCGATTAGAGATAATATCAGGTCAAATATCAGGGTCTGACAGCCACAAGCCGAAAAATTGTGATTTTTCTAATTTCTTGTAATATGATAAATTTCATATCAATTAAACGCTTTTTTGTGTCGGGAACATTTTTCTTTTTGGACATAGTCCGCGTCAGATTAAAGTTATTAGTGATAAAATGATACTCGTGTTCAGGGCCTTCCAAAAACGATGTTACTCCTTAAAATCACTAAATAATGCACTTAAGTATAGACTTTCCTCATTGAAACCTACCAGAAACATTTTGTTTACATCAGTATCCAACAAATAAGCTTGAAGCTCGACAGTCAAAGATGTTAATGTGTAGATTGCCTTATTTCGCTGCGGCACCGTTGTATTTACCCATTTTGAAATTACATGTAGTTGCTGGTTACTCGTGAAGCACTTACTGAAACTATTCAAAATTTAAACTCCATGTGTAAGATCAATGTGGAAAAAATTGTGGAAAAATGAACAGAATCCGTGACCATAAAAGGTTACATGGTGGACCCCTCCATAAGCCATGACCTGTTCCAATGGCGATACTGCAATGTTTAAGTCGGAGGATTTTTGAGTCCAGGGAAATTTAGAGGACCCAGGATCGGTCCTTGACTGACCAATAACGCAGTTGGCGCTCGAAATTTTTATTTTGAACATATTTTGATGGACCCTTTACCAGCTGTACAACAGTCTGTGTCCATGATCTGGAGTGATTAGCGCGGGTAGTGGTGTTGACCGACAGTGACTGTTTTCTTGCTCGGGTGGACATCGCCCACCCGGTCTGACTTCGGATCCGGACTTGCTTACAGGCAAAAGTTTTCCACGATTTTGTGCATATTTAACGACATTGTAATTACATTAAATACATTGTGCGCGAATGTGCGCAGACTGCAGTTCATTAGTACTTGGTTGGATTGTTCCAACTCTGGCCCTGCCGAATATGGATGAAACTTATTTTTTGCAGACAAATTTTTTGAGCAGTAATGTGGAATTGGCTTAAGGTTGGTCTCCGTGGGACAACCTAGGTAGGGCTGTGCCACTAAGAAACTTCTCGGTTCGGCCTCGGTTCGGCCTCGGTTCGGCCTCGGTTCGGGCTCGGGCCAGCCCAAGCCCGGCCAGAAGCCCGAGGCCCGAGTCAAGGCCTGAACGGCCCGAGCAGCCCGAATTGCTTCAGAACTTGGAAAAAGTACTCACCTTATTGGTTTAATAATTAAAATAAGTTAAAAGCATTTGAAAAATAAAAGAAGCTATTTTAGGTATGTGCAAATATTTACATGTTCCGAAATATAATTACCAGAAGCATAGGTATATTTAGAAAATGTAAGGTTTATATCTGAATTTAAATATTTGAATAATATTTGAAATATTTATATTATTTTTAAAATATTTAAAGAACGCAATGTTTTCTTTTTTCAAAAAATTGTAGTCTATCTTTGTATTAACAAGTAATAGCAATAAGCAGAAATCAAATGCTACGTATTATTAGCTACTGATAGATACCTGTAGTCGCACATAAGGGCATGACTAAGATGAAGTTCTAACTCGTAATAGCTTTGATGTGTCCTTATGTAGTGCCAAAAATAGGATCTGAAACAGAATCAACCCTGATACTGTGAGCTGATAGAATGACCCTAACGGTTCCGGCCTGTGGACCTTCTCGGTTTGGGTTCGGTTCAGGCCGCGAGAATTATTTCTGTGCCCGATTCACGGCCCGAGCACAACCCTTCCTCAGCCTGGGTGACGCGCTTAGCGACACGTTTCGAGTAAACCCTGTTGTGATTCGAAGGGTAACTGTGCAGTGGACTGTAGACAATACTCTCCACTCATCGACACACTTTTGTTTCAATAGTCGTTTCCATTCAAGCTGAGAGGCCTTGGGTGGCTTCAAGTCCTCTAATCCACTGCATTCAATTGTACTTACGTAAAGCTTAATTCTAAATTAAACGTAGTTGCGTACGTTTTTTCCTACTGATAAATATACATGTGTACTGATTTGACAGCTTTACTATTTCAGAAGAAGTCATTTTACCTTTACTTTACTGTCGACAACAATCGATGTATCGATCACCGACTACTGATTACCAAATTGCCGATTATGATTGATGCATTTTTGCAAAGCAAAATCGAAAAGCTTTCGATTCGATTTTAATAATCGACAGTGTGGCTTTGAAACACAGACTTGCATTTTAACACAATGTGACGTTCTAAGGATCTGCGCATCACGCAGCAATCTTGCTGCGTCCCAAGATTGCTTCGATAATTGGCTAAATATCGAATTCTCACGAAACCGGAGATTTGTCTGGAATCATAGATTTTTCCGGTACAAACGATGCTGTTTACGATGATGTCAGATTTAGAAAACGTTTTCGATGTTTCACATTTCTACTCCAATCCTAATTACGTACACTGACATTATTGATGAGATTGATTTTGCACCATAATCAATGTAATGATTATCATGACGAAGATTACTAAATCGAATCTTCGCACTTCGGCTGAGTAGATCTCATTCCACCGGCCGGCCACCAAAATTGGCATTTGTGACCCTTCAAGATATATACAGCGGGGCTGATTCCTTGAATGGCTATTGAATGGCCTGAAATTTAGGATGAACATACCTAAATTCCTACTTGATTTTCTGTTTCAAATGTTTTGAAAACTTGACACGTTGAGCAATTAAAGCTTTTGCATGGGTATGCCTCTTACCATGCTCGATCGGATATGGGTTTAATTCTGTTTAGTTTCATAAATTTTTTAAGTTAACAAGTTAGTTTTGTCTCTCATTGTGCTGAAATGTTTAGGTACATTTAGCCCATAGTATCTCATATGTTTCCACCTTCCTACCTGCTTGTACTAGAATTATTCTATTTTAGTTTAGTGAAAAGTCAGTAGTAATTCGTTGTGGAATGAAACAGGATGCTTTATTAGTAATTGTACCTTAACAGTTGTAGATCTTTATCAGTAAAATAGATTGCGTGACTTCTAATAAAGGATTCATCAAGCGGATTACGGTAGTTGGCTATTGAATTAAACAGCCTCATTTCCTAACTGGGGTGATAGCGTTATTTAGCGAGTGAGTTTCATGTATGCAGTGAGGCTTGGAAGTCTTCAGTTTAAGATTCTATGAGTTGTGTGTGATTAAATAATTGTTTTAAGCAACTAGTTTTAAGCATCTTCTTTTAGGTGACATTGTGACTTTTTTCGATTCGGTTTAACTGTTAGAGATTGGAGTGAGGGAGAACTAGAAGCAGTAGTGTTTGTCGCTGGCCCGAAAATCCGGTAAGGCCAGCCCGTCCTTGATTTTTCAGGCCCACAGGAGGCACCGGCGCAGTTCACCTGCCAGGCGTGACCGGCCCATCTTGTTTTCCTCTGGACAATGCAATTCAATGAAATTCAATTTCACAGTCAACAATTGCTTTTGTTTCACTAAAACCTTAAGCTATGTATGAAAGCAAATTTTATTCAACAGTTGGGTGGGACAGTAGACAAGCCGGTAAAGATGTTTGTACAGACCCGTACAGACATAGTCGAGATAGGACGATCTGAAAACGCACAATTTTCACAGATCGCTTGAAACCGAGCTGGTCGACCGAATGGCGAAATTTAGGAAGGCGGCAAACAACTATATAATTAATACATAAACCAAAGAGAGGATATGACTCAAAACTTATACTCTTGCCGATAGGTATGGATTGACGTAAGCAACCATTATAGATAAATCCTGCATTATGCCATGACAACGGAACTGGTGGGAGCAGCATCCACGTTTAAGTTTTCTAGTCTTGGCTTCTCCACCGCTCCTCACTTCTATAGGACTTTATCAGAATATGTGCCTTAGGTAGGTCGGGATGGGTTCAAGGGAGTTTTCTGAACTGCTGCTGAAGAGATGCTTGTTCGCTACATGGTTGGGAAAAGAAAACACGAAATCCCCGATTTCGACTGATTCAAATCAATTCTCCGTCTTTTCGGCAGTGAATGGACCAATCGGGTGGATTTGATCGGCACCAAGAAAGCACGTACAGAACCAAGAAAACGAAAACCCTACTATCACGTGGTCGGATTCTCGGAGGAGGGTCTACCCCTGAAAACTCCCAAAATTTTAGAGGGGTCTCTTCCAAAATTTGCAAAACTTGCTAATTGTTTACATTATTGACCAAACATATAAAAACAAACATATAAAAATAAAAAAACAAAAAATGAATATTTTCTTAGCTAGTTTTGAAAAATTCTTTGAAAAAGATCGCTAAATTTGCTAAAAAATGTGCGTAAAACTCGCCGATGGGGCAATCCTCTTACCTTTCAGAACAGGAAGGTCTATGCCCTTCTCCCCTTCTCACTGACGGTGGTCTACCTATTTTTTTGTCGGCCTGGGAGAGGGTCCGCACCTCCCCCCATTTCCATCTCGTTATCCTGATTTAAGGTTTCTTTGGGGGGACATTGCTAAGGGAAAGCGTCGGCAACCATTCTGTTGTTGTACTGCTTTTAATAGATACTGCAATCACAAATAACACGAAATAAAAGGTAAAGTTGGGACACAGTTTCCAATTTCTCCCATTTATAGAAACATTTCTTTCTCAAAACTGATGACCAAGCCAACAGGACAGCACCAAGTTCAAGGTTTGCCCTAAATAAAAAATCGCAGATAAAGAACATAAAGAACAATGAACGCAGAACAAATAAACAACTTTAGTTACCGATTGACAGTATTACCACGACACTTTGAGTGGGATAAAAGTCAACAAGGGCTCTATTCTTAATTCTAACTCGTCCAGAAAGGAAAAAGGTATTTTTACGAAAATTTGGTATTTTTTAGCAGCGGTTTTTTCAAAAAATGTCTTAAACATCGCCAAAAATTTTCATTTTTTACTAATTTTTTGTCAAAAACATTAAAAATTTTCAATTTTTACTAATTTCGGGGCAGACCCCCTTAAAATTTTGGAATTTTTCAGGGGCAGATCCTTAGCCAAGGTCGAGGTATAGACCCCCTAGAATCTGACCCCGTGTTAATGTATGATTATAACTGCAAATTGATAATTCATAATAAGTTGTGTCTAAAAAGTCAGTGCATCCCAGTGTCTGAAATGGAGCTGTAGTCAGAAGCAGGTGGCCTTCTTCCGTCTGTACCGCTCCAGCTGTCTAGTCACGTTCTTTGATTGTGGAGTTAGACCACATCGTTTTTACAGGAACAACCAGTAACCAGTTACGCGATTAGCGAACCAATTTCTGACCTCTTGCACTCTTTCATGCTCATGGAATAAGGAGGCCCCCTCCCTCGACGATTAATGTTTTTGATAACTTTCTGTTTGAAGGTATTTATGTCGCATTTAGCAACATTTTCTATCAGAATCGTGTTGGTGTGGCTGCATTGTTGCATTCTGATAGCAAACAGTGCAACAACCTTTTGTAGGCCCGTTCCTGACCCTTCTTATCAGTTCCACCTGTCAGACCCCATGTCTGCAACTTTTGTCTGCTCTTCAGCTGTTTTTTTGACAGTTTTGTAACAGATAAACGCAAGATAATGTTGAACAGTCCGGCAGGTTTTTTGCCAAACCAAACGCTTTAGAAAGATAAAAATTGCATGACAATTAAAAATTAGTTACGTTACCAGCTGAAACAGGGCACAATGTTTACAGTATACCGTGAGTTGAAATAGAGGCTGGTAGGTCAGCTAGAAATGGAGTTAATGTTTAGACTAGACAATGCAGGATCATATCAGGCAGCGACGTTCCCCCACAAAGAAAGATTAATCAACTTCAACAGCTTATTGCCGTCGACTCATTCACCATTAACACATAAATATTTATATCTTTTGAAAGCCCATGATTTTCTGATTCTGATCATGTTGTTGCAACAAAATTTTGCAGGTTTGTCAAATTTTCCGGAAAATCACTGTTTTGTCGATTTTAGGGAAACGTTCAAAACAAAAATTTACAGCAACAAGTTAGAGAAAAATGGTTTACACCATCGGAATCAGCAATTCATGGGCTTTGACCAACGATATTGTTTTAATGCTGCGTGAGTCGTGGCGATAAGCTGTTGAAGTTGTCAAATTTTCCTTTGGAGGGGCTTCCTTGATATGCTCGTTTTATGCTCTGACACTTCTATCTAAGTAGTGTCTCCGAGTGTTTGTTCCTTTCAGTACGGTTTCCCTCCATTCGAAATTAGTTTTAGTTATTAGGAAAAGTAAGAAAATTAAAGTTCAAGTTGTGATGGTATGTAGCATTTCCTAATCCCCCACCCTCACCACGTAAACTGTAGTATTCATTTAGATAGTATGTAGTATTTTATGCGATCAAAGGTTTGTTTGAAATTTGCCGAAATTAGCATTGAATTGAAAACTTGTTTCAAAAGTCTTTGAACTTTTGCCGCCTCCACTGACAAAATTTGAATCTGTCACAAGAAACTAAACATTGATGAATAATCTTGCAAAGTTTGAATTTTGTGTTCATTGCATCCCCATACACTGATTATGCATACAATAAGCGCTGCACTATAATGCACATCATGTGTGTAGTAAAAAATTACTGTATTACTGTTATTGATGATACCAAATCTAATGCATGCATGGATACCATATGATGTTGTATGGGTTACGTTGGTGAGGAGACTTTACTGTGCGTTTCCAGATGTTGTATAGTTGTTAAGAAAATTGTTGATTCCCAGAAAACGTCTTCTTCACTTCAAAAAGAGCCCTCCTATAAAATGTATACAGTACAGCCAACGGTATAAACTTGTCTGTCCGACGTAGGAACCAGGAACGAGCCCAGGTGATATCTCCTCAATTAAAAATCAGCTAATTTGCCTTTGGCGGGGAGGGGAATATTCTCTCAGTTTTTTAATTTTCATCAAAAATTGTAGTCAGGAATACAGCTATTTTGGATCTTTTCGAATTCTGGAAATTCAAATTTTTTAATTTCGAATTTTTGAATCTTTTGGAATTTTCGAATCTTGGATCGAGCTGGAATCTTAAACTGTAGAACTGACATTAAGAATCCCATTCTTAAACTTGTATGTAAATTTTGAAACAAGAACAAATCCTGTGAGTAAAATTACTGGACTGCTAGCTGGAGAGGTAATTGCAGAAACTATTGGAAATTCCTTTCTGCCATAGAACTTTTGTATCATAGCTATCGTTTTTCTGCTTTGTTTGGAAAACACATTTCGTCATATGTTTCCGTAATGGAATAGAAATTTGAGCACGATGGATGCAAGCAGATCACGAGCCTACATTCAAGTGATGCTTTGAGTTTTACGTGAATGATATATTTACCAATTTTAAAGATCGTTTTCCTAAGATGGTACATATAGATCTGTTCCGAGCACGTCTTGTTTCCTAAAAATGGCTGAAACCGTTTAAATTAATCCGGGATTCGAGATTCGGTACTGGCGTCCAACGGGTGGCACATAAAGTATTCAACACATAATAAATTACGTGTCAACACAAAAATTAAAATTAACGTTGCAATAGAAAGATTTAACTACTAAATCGGTAAGCTTAGCCCTATTGTAACTATGTAACTGAGAGTACATCTGTAAGCCGGCTGGTCTGCAAAACCGCTTTTCATTTCAAAAGTTAAAATCAAATTTATTTAAATTTAAATTTATTTTATAAATTATTAAATTTAAACTTGTTGTCTTTTTCACTCCGATCGCTCGCTAACATTATTTCCGAAACGATAAATGCTGCTTCTCCTTCCTCAAACGAGCGCACCGAAATCATAGGCCTAATTTCTAGAATAAAATTATTTTAACAGATGTCTTTCTACACATCCTAACTACTTTTCTGTTGTTCTGGTGAATACTAAGTAATGTACAGGAGCAGTCACAGTTTTCAAAGTTACTGATTAATTTTGAGGATTTCAGTTCCATGTAGCCGCTTTGGTTGATTACGAGTGACCGTTTCAGTTTCCGCAAAATTTGTCAAATTTATTCCTATAAGACGCTGTTTCGGAAACATCATTAATTACATTTAAATCCTATCGACAAAAGGTTTACGTAAATTTAAAATTAAATTTTGACCCCAAATATTTAAGTAACTCCTACCGTATACTTCTCAAGTCTTACGGTATCGGCTTCTGTCGAAAGAATTAAAATGGAGGAAAACGTCGCTTTTGCCGCATTAAAATAAATGAAGAACTGAACCAAAAATCGAGGGATTACTGTAGTTGCGTGTGATGTTTTCACTTCTGAGCCTGTTTTGGAAAGAGTTTGCATTTTGTACCAGCGCGAAGTATTGTATTTTTCATAATTTGAAATGAAAAATCTGCGCTTTAGTTTAATGGTACAGTCAATAAATAACTTGTGCATAAATTATTGGTTATTTGTCCGAAGCAATAAATAGTTCATCATTTTGTTGTTTGATAAAATCTAAAAAATATTCAACATCAGCTGGTAATAATGTTTTGTTCGCATCATTCTTGTTTCGTTCGTGAAAAATCTATACCATATAATACAATACTTTAACAGTAATAATAAATATGGTACATATGTAATTTAGAGTCACATGCCAGCGCTACAGTAAGTTCTAAAAACTTTAAAAGATCTTGAAAAAGCGGATCATAGGAAGAAGTTCCCCTCCTAACACTAAGGGGGGGAATTTTTCCTATGAGAACTTAGACACTAAACTGGTTTGTCTTGCTGAACTGAGTTAAAATTGACGCTGTTTTCTTTTGTGAAACTGATTCTATGTATAAAATAAAACAAACTACAAAAGGATTTTGCGTAAAAAAGGAAAGGTGTTGGCAAAGCTTACGCTGTTTAAGCTGATCAGGTATATCAGCGAACTAATCGTGAGCTTTTGCCTAAGTTTCATCAACTTTACCTGCTTTTTATTTATTTATTTTAAAAATGATTAGAACAACTTAATTAATGCTGACAAAACTTTAAATTTTTTAAAATTTATACTCCAAAAGTATTGTTATATATACTGGCGAGAAACATTGGCATTAATTCCATGACACCAGCAATGCTAATATATATACCACCAAAATCAGTTAACATTCTGCTTGAAAATGTGTTTTCACTGCTAGGGGGGAAATTCTTCATATGAGAACTTAGGAGGGGAAATTCTGCATGTGATTCGAAAAAACTTCTAGAAGTTATCCTGTTGATTGTTGATTATAACGGATTTCTTGCCCCAGCTCTAATTTTTTTGGCCAATAACTTTCGGATTTTGTGTGCTGATGATGAATTAAAAAATTTATAAATTCATTAGTTCTTTTCAATTTTAAATTTTTAAGCTGTTTAAGGTGGGTGAGTGATTTAAAATATTTTCTGTTCCTGATTTTGCTAAAACTTGCATACAGGATCGTTTGGGAGTCAATCTGAGATACGTTTTTGATTCAGCTCTTCGTTAGCTTAGCACAAGCTTGCACATTAAGCTTACAACTTTAGGTAGTTCTTGTACTGAGCCCGACCAATCAAAAACCAGAATCGAAAACTGGTTACAGATTCCTACTCAGAAATCCCCATCATACAAGTTTTCCGTAAAATCAGGGACTAAACCAACTTTGATCCACTTGGTTCGCCCTTACCTACTCAAAATTTAAAATTTTTCGAAATTTAAAATTTGAAAAATTCTTAGTTTATCAGCCTTCTTAACTGTTACAGTTATTGGCCAACAAAAGTCAAAATTCAGGGCTGGGGAAAGCGCAAGAGATCCCCAATAGAACAACTTTAGAGCGGCTTTCTTCTTGTGAATTCCGAATTATGAATTTCCAACCTCACTGTGACGCAGTATAAATTCTATACCGAATTCGAGCTGTTAGCATTTTTCAGTCGATCAGGTAAAGTTCAAAGTCAGAATAGCGTTCTGACTTTGGTGGAGGCAATTTCGCTCCGCTGACATTTGGCATTAGAAAATATGAAATTAATCGACAGGACAACGTCTTTTAATTCTTGGTAAAAATTATCCCAACTACAATTGTATAACTATGGAACGAAGTTCAATCCTATACTTTCAATTCTTTTCTTTCAATTCTAATTTCTATTCCTAAAACCGACCACAAATCAGGTTCTTCCTACCTAAATTACCTTGGAGTACAATCGACTCTGAAAAAATCCCCTCGTCGTTATCAATGATGTTGCAAGCAAACACAGTAACTGCAATTTCTTGATTTTTAAAAAATATAACAATATTTCACTTTCACATCAAAATTAAAATCTGAGTTTTTTGTAAAAGATGAAGCACCGTGCATCAGTCAGATTAGATCTATCATCAGCGGTTAAAACTAATAATTCATAGAATGAAAGAAGAACAATGTGTCAATAAAGCCATATGAAAATTATGTTATAGTGTAAATACGCAACAATTAAAATTATTAAAACCTCAAGTTTCGTTTTGCTTCAAATTAGTTTCACTGGATTGTAATTTATGACAAATTGCAGCATCTGTACAGCAATCAATATTTCTAAATTTATTGGTCTGTTTTTGTCATTTAATGGATTTATGTGTTTGATAGTGTTTATTCAAAACGCTTGAGATTGGCCTATAAAGTTTTAATCTCACAAATGCGAAGTGCTGACTGTTGACTAAAGTCGTCGGCAGGATCAAAGAAATTAGTTGACTATTGTGGAGTTCTCTGGTTACCGGGAAACTGAGACTGGACCAATTTATAATCTCGAGCCCTCCAGGCTTACTATAGTGTTTGATTTAGTAGTCTCAATAATGCCCACTTTGTTGCTCCCACATGTCACCTTATTCAGGCATCATCTAGTAGCAGTGTGTGACGCAATTACACTTTTCAAAACACTATACCATGAAATAGTAGCTAACGATTCGCTCTATACTTACAATTTCACTGTTAGCTACGCATTAATTTGTACAAGAGTGCCGAATTGTCACTGACTGGGCACCCTTCCTAATGTTATTTCCTGGGGGGACCCGGTCAGACTGAACTCCTGGCCGACCCTCCCGCCCCCTTCCTACATTTTCAGGCGCATGATCCTCAGAGAGTGTCCAAATTTCTGATCCTATATAGAGTTTACGCTTACAGTAGCTTACTGTATATAAGTTATTCTGGCTACTAATATTTAGAAAGTTTTTGTTCCCTCCAAGGCACTGCTGCATCAATTTCCTTCTGTTAAGTGCTGGACTGAACTGTAGGAACTACAAAGCTTACTCAGACCTGATCTTTGTCAAAAAAGTAATGTTCAGCATTGAATAGAGCAATTATGCTTTTTAATACAGAGGCCACAACGGAAAAAATAAAAGCAAATTCCCAGGGACAGGATGTCTAGTGCAAAAGGTTTTTTCCAAAAAACTAGGTAAACTGATTTCGATAAACGGGAAGACAAAAAATAGGCAGTAAAAGTATCTATCTTACGGTAGAACCGGCGGCAATTTACCCAAAAGCTTATGACGTATTACAAGTCATTAGTGTTTTTCGCAAAACTATGAATTTAAACTCCAACTTTCCCGAAAATTACAGCACACTAAAATGTTGCACTGCAGAATAAATTACATATACATATACTTCCCCACTATTTATTCAGCCTATAATTTAGTTTAATAAATTAGTAACAGTATTCAGAACAATTACTTTCATCAAAACTTGGATTTAAATTTAAAATATATTTTGTCGGAAATTTTTTAATCTCATTCCATAGATAGGGGCGGACGGACTTGCCTCGCCCTACCCAGTTTCAGATTCTAGCCTCAAGTCTGCCACAACATAAAACCAAGAAAAACTACTCATAAATCACTTTTCAAACGCTCTTTGTACATTTTATGCCGCTATCTACACACACTAGTTTCTTGTTTATGCCAGCCTCGCGTTCTGCCGACATTCCTACGTTACTTAGCTAGTCAGAGTAGGCAGCGGGAGAGAGAGCACGTGACCTCCGCGCTCCAGCCAATCAGGGAACGGCTGGGGGAATTTCACACTGTCACAAGTGTCTATCTTTCTGCAGAATGAATTTATCATGGCACAAAGAGTATTCTATGATTGGTTAGTGCTTCAGTCTGTTTCATAGGAAGCCGAGGCCCCGCTTTTCTCTCACCACAGTTTTCCAGCACTGGCAAGCAGTTAGTCCCGCTAAACCAGCTACCAGATCTTGCTTACCTGTTTAGCTTAATGCTAACTTCTTCACACTTATCCTGATTCCGCCGTTTACTACACTTCACTGTCTCTACTTCACTCCTGTCTCTGTGATTGCATTCTAGCCGACGTCGACGACTGTGTAACAGAAACTCTCGGGAAGAAAATTGGCCATTAGTGTCGCTCGTGAATCAATTTTATGGAGCCCTATATCACTGTTAGTGTCTGACACTACTCGCAGGAGACATGAGCACCTACATGGTCACAGGTAACGGTCTATTCAATGAGGGCAACAGTCCGGCCTCTGTGAGTCGGAGCGCGTCCGCCTCCGGGTTTCCGGCCCCCGGATTTGTGGCGGCGGCCAAGTACGCCCAGTTGACGGACGGATATCCGATGGGATCCTATCCGGTGGGTCAGGGGGTCCCGGAGGAACTGTACAGTAATCCGCCTACCGTAGCCTTCGATGCCTATGGAAGTTCCGCGACCCTGGGGAACCGGTTCCCCTCCTTCCAGCTGGGCTCCGGGTCCATGTCCGCTTCCTCCATCAGTTACCCCCTTCCGGCCCACACCAATCTCCACGGGGCCCGCCTCTCCCGACCCCAGTCCGCCAAGCCAGGCTTTAACAACAACGGGTTGGCCATTGACTGTCCCCCACAGCTTTCCGGGGGTCCCTCCGATGGCTACGAACCCTCCCAGCCCCCCGGCTATGATCCCGGGGACTACGGTACCGGGTCCGCCTCCCAGTCCCGGCGAAATCCAGCCCAACGGGTTCCCCCAGCTCCGGAATCTAGTCAAGTTTCCTCAGAGTCCTGCTATATGAGCCCCCCGGGCGCCCAAGGGTCATCCTATCAGTCAGACTATCTGGGACCTGGGACCGGAGGTGCGGCCAGTCCCCCTGGGGGTCCACCGGGTCCCTCCGGACCCCCGCCCGAGGCTGGATCCCCCATTTCCTCCACTTCCCAAGATTCGGACACAAATTGTCAGGATTTGAAGGGTCACTGTGGGGACGAGGGGGACCTCAACTCCCCCGGGTCTTCTGGGAGTGGGAAGAATGGGGCCCCAGATCCGAGGGAAATCTATCCCTGGATGAAACGAGGACACAGTAGCAGTGGTGAGTAATATGTGAGCTTGTATATATTTAAATTTAAATTTTTACATTGATTTTCATCTTATAATGTATGTATACTTGTTATTGCATCTTTGGAAGTGGTGGAGAGGGATTTGTTTTTCTTGTTGGTTTTTTGCAGAAATTTTATTTGATTTAAATTCTGTTTAATTTTACCCCTTTGTTTTCCCCGTAAAATCCGGTTAAGCAGAGTGACGGAACCTAAATGTTGAATACCCTTATGTCTTACCCATTTATTGGGCTTCGGTTTTTACATAAAAGGGGCAACCCTTTCATCTTGGTATGTCCGTTTATTATTGTAGTATTTAACTTGCCATCATTATTTCATACCTTACCGTTAGCAAATCAAGGAGAAGAAATTGTTTGATTCCCTTGGTCCCCCTTACCAACTAACCTGAAATTTTAAATTTTAACAAAGTTTTAATTTTTATAACCTTTGAATTCATCAGCCGCCAGTATGCCACCATACAAAATTTTAAAGTTATTATCCAAAAAAGTTAAGGCTGGGGAAAGCTTAAAAGATCCAACCGACGAATAAGCGAATCATTCGAAAGCTTTCGTTGACTAGATAAAAAATTTGTAATATAGAACTGAAACGTATTGTGCGTACATGTCAAAATTTGGAGTTGCGGAGCCTGAAATTAATATATACTAATATCCAAAATCCACCAGAATTCAAATTATAGAGTATTAACAAATGTTGTCGATATCATACTCAAAGCTGTTGTAATAAACTGAGACAGCAGCGGCAACCCATTCTCGCTAATTCGCTGTCTCCGGTTCAGGTTCTTGTTTCCTTTTAGCTTATGGTGATATGTCCTTGTTCTGCTTTCTTCTGGTATCCTTGAAACAATTAGCATTTGAGTTGATCAAAGACCCCTTCTAATTGAGACTCATATATGCCAATAGTAGTTTAGAGTTCAATTTGATACGCTCGCGACAGTTGAGCATAGGCGAATCACGCTTGCGACAGTTGCGCATAGGCGAATCACCAAATATCGGATCTCTTGCGCCTCCCAGCCCGCTAACTTTTGATTTTTTCAGACTTTAAAATTTTTCAACTTTAAAATTTTGCATGGGTGCATACTATAGGCTAAGGAATTCAAAAATTCAAAAATTTTAAATTTGTACAAGATTTTAAATTTGAAGTTGGTAAGGGGGGGACCAAAGGGGATCAAAACATTTGTTGTCCCCAATTTAGCTGAAAACTTAGATCGTGGAGTTTTCTGGGCAACTGAGCCCGAATCTGAAATCTCCGTGATTCGTTAGCTTAATATACGCTAAAGCTCCATGCTTAAGATGTAAGCTTATCTGCTTATCTTTAGCTAACAAACCGATGAATCGAAAATTGGATTTCAGATTCGTGCTCAGCGTCCCAGAAAACCCCTATATGCACGTTTCTGCAAAATCGGGGACAAAAAAGTTTTTCGATCCCCTTGGTCCTCGTTTGAAAATATAAAATTTCTAAAAATTTTTAAAAACTTAAACTTTTTAAATTTTTATGAGCCTCCAGTATGCACCCACTCAACATTTTAAAGTTATTGGTCGGAAAAACCAAAAGTTAGTTCTGGAGGGCGCAAGAGCGCAAGGCGCATATCTGTGTTATCTTTAAATCTTTTCCTGATTTTCCAAAATTTCAAGAGTTACACTAAAACCTTTTATTATAATAGCTACTGTCAGAAATGATCTTTTCTTGACTATAGCCTTGTTACTGATGATTACTGTAGCTCTTTCATTACAGTTTCATGGGGAATTTCGCACCGTCTGGTAAAGCAAACCGTATATATATGCCTGAAACTAAGGGCGGAGATCTGATAGGACCACCTACCCAAATTTCAAACAATTTTAACCACTTCAGAAGGCACTCCTCCTGGCTTTACCATTTCAATTTTTTTTCTTCCATGTTTCGCTTTAATTGAATTAACTACTAATTAATTATATTAACATCCACGTGCATCTTAGGTTGCGACACGCAAGCCTAGGCTTCCATAGAAACCTTAACTTCAATTAAAAAAGTGGCGAATTGGTAAATATCGCATGCATCAAAGGTTAAAAAGCTGTCAGGGAAAATAATCAGATGTGTTCAAGCTGAGTTTATAAAAACGATAGAAAGCAGCCACAATGCTGCAAGATAACAGTTCAAACTTTAAACTTGCTTAATGTGTGCGCAGTAAAAGACCTGTGTGTGCAGGATAATTGGACTATACAAAAATTAAAATTTGAAAGTTTAAACACTATTAAGTTTATTGATTTCACAACAATTTTTCACATAGTTTTAGAGTGGTCACAGTTTGAGGTTGCAGTCAGACTTGGTTCAATCCTGTCCCACTGACTTAATCGATAGTCCATCGGCCGGATTCCTCAACCTTCCAATAACTTTAAAAGTTTTTCTTGAGGGCATCCCGGAGAAAGAGGAATTGAAAAACTTACAATTTCAGAATTTCAAATAATTGAAATTTTGAGTTAGTAAAGGCATTAACTACCAAGGGGAACAAAAAATTTCGTTCTGGATTTTGCTGAAAGCCTTGTAGATGTTTTCTGTTCAGCTGAGCACGAATCTACTTTTTGATTCAGTTTTTCGTTAGTTCAAATCGGCATAGACGTGTAAAGCCCGGTTCACACTGCAATAGGTTTAAGGTTTAAGGTTTTAGGTTTAAGGTTTAAGGTTTAGTGTTTACGGTTTAAGGTTTAAGGTTTAAGCAGTTGGGCTGGAAGGTTTAACGAATGTCTGAATATCACGGGATTTTTATATCAGCCAGTGTGCACTCAAATCTCCACGGATTTTAAAATTTTTTAGTTCTGTGTATAATTAAGAGATTCTAGTATACATATAATGAAAATTATTAACTAAACCTTTCATATATAATCCAGTGGAAGCTTAAACCTATACACAGAGTTAAACTATTTTTAACTCGGCTTGCTTAAAAATTAAACCTTAAACCTAAAACCTAAAACCTTAAACCTTAAACTTTCTAGTGTGAACACTTCAGCATAAATCAACTAGTTTAACCTTAAACCTTAAACCTTAAACCATAAACCTTAAACCTTAAACCTTAAACCTTGTGCAGTGTGAACCGGGCTTAAAGCTTGCAAAATTGGCTTTCACGGAGCTAACGAAAAGCTAAATAAAAAACTGATATCAGATTCCTGTTCAGTGACCCAGAAGCCTCCTTACGCAACTTTCCATTTAAATCAAGTAAGTCCCCTTTATCCTTCCTTATCCTTACCAACTTAAAACTTTTATAATTTAAAATTGTTTGAATTCGTCAGCCTCTATTGTGCCTTCATAAAAATTGTTAAAAGATGAGCTGGGCTTGGGAAAGTAGCACAAGAGATCTCGCTCGCCGGTCACTGGAAAGTTGAATTTAGGCTTCCAGGAACTGACAAAGTTGTCATAAGTAAGCACTACCTGTTGTGTGATACTGTTTCCTGTGCACCGAGCCGAAATTTCAAATTTTGAAATTTTGAGTTACTGAGCTTTAAGTCCGTGCAAAAAATCCCCTTTTCTCGTATGTTTAAGATATATACTTTCACTATTTTTCAATCGCGCAACTGAAAATTACAAACAAAATTGATTTTATTGTTCTGAAATTGCTTAAGATCAATATTTTTAGGAAAACGTAAATTTTGTCCGAGTTTCGTCATAATTTTCAAATTTGGAAGCTTATTTTGCCCCAAATCAAATGATCTAACTAAAAACCCCGAAACCCTCGGCAATTGTCCCAAAAAGCTGCTTTCGAATTGGTTGCATGAATTCAGAGGAATTCGGCTTCAAAACAAGCCAGTTGTCATTTTCAAAATTTCACATTTTTTTCTGTGCTTAGGCAGAGGTGAAGTAGAAAGATTTCCGTTGGGCATAACACACCCTGTAGGTGTACAAATTTGACTTACCGAGCTGCCAAAATCCGGCAATATTCGAAAAAGGTCAGTTTTGACCCCGAAAATCAATTTTTGGTTTTTATCTCTTAAACCGTAAGAATCAAAGAATACAAAGAGCAAAGTTGTAGGTTTGGGTAAGAGCATTTGAATGACTACAAAAATATATGAAGCTGATCAATTCATCCAAAAAGGGACCACTTTATTACCAGAAATATGAAAAATAATTTGGAAAAATTGCTTAGAATTGATAGAAATTTGCAGTCTTTGTGGTCAAGAAAATTTGACCCAGACTCTGAAATCCATTTTTCGATTCTCATGCTTAGCATAAATTTTCACATTATGCTTGCAATTTTAGCTGTGAATGGGTAAGAAAAAGCTGGATACAAAATCGGTTTTCAGATTCGTGCTCTGCGCCACGGAGATATCCTCTATGAATGTATATTTTCAGCACGATCGGGGACAAAAGTTTTTATCCCTTTGTTCCCCCCTCACAAGCTTATATACTTTTTAGAATTTTAAAGTTTTTCAATTTTCAATTTCGTCAGCCTGCATTGTAGCGCCATATAAAATTCTTAACTTTGTTCAAAAATCTAAAGTATGGCTGGAGGAAAGCCTATAGGATCAAAAATTTCTAATCGAAATTAAACACTTAGTAATTTTAGCTTTATTGGTCAGAACGTGTTAACTGGTCATAGTTAGTTTAGTTCGCTTCGTTTTACTAAAACCATGTTTTTTATATTGGGCCGTGACAGCGCTATGTTGTATAGCGCCGTATTTTATGCACACCCTAAATTTGAAAGAATGTGTTTGTGAGATTTAAAGATTCAAACAGTTGGCCTAAGTGGGATCACGCTTCATTCGAAGTAACTATGTAGCAGGCAAACTTTAATCTTAGGCTACAATTCAAAAGACGAGATCCATTTCTCCCAGTCTAGTGAGCTGAAACCGACAGCTATGACAGACCTCTATTTCACTCGTTGAGTTTAAACTGTTGTTGCCCGGCCGGTTTTGTAAATCGTGGCTCGGCCGGCAGGGTGGTGCAAACCGGCCGATTGGCTGGTCAAAACAGTCCGGTCCATGCCAGTTTTTATCTACTAAAATTTTTAGCATTAAATGAAGCAAACAGTTACTCCGGGTTATGTATGTATAACAGATAACATCAGAGATTGGCCTGGTTCAGATGAAAAGCCGGTTTGACTTAACTCTAACTGAAAAGATGCACAGGAAGCTTTTCAACAAAGGTGTGGCTCCTGATTATCTTCCTGCATAAAGACCGGCATGTTACTTCCAATTTTCAATTATTTCTAATTATTCGTAGTTTTAGCTAAACTGTTCTAATTTGCCATTTCTCGATTACTCGGTTGTCTCGACTTTTAGTGAACATCAAACTTAGTTTGGTAGTCAGCCAGACACACAGACAAGATGCTTTAACCAAGTTGGTTTTGAAAGGGGTTAATTTTTCTTCGGTTCAATTTCAGGAATTAATCTTTCTAATTAATGTAAAAGCATCAAGTTCTATCAGGCTCCAAATTTCGTTTCTTTCAGCTAACTTTGGTTAGTAATTAATCTTATATAAGTTTCGCCTAAACTTGTCCCACCTTTGATTAATGCCCATCTGTGCAGAGTGTCGTTAACTAATCCCCCTTTCCTTCCTGATTAAATAAAGATAAATTTGAGGAAAACATCTCACTTTCAGATTCACCTTGGCTTCGGAAAAAGTTATAAAGGTAGAAAAGAAAATTAAAACTCATATTTCAGTTTTCTGGAGCAACACGTGTGAGTTTGGTGCGGTTAGATTCCGTCTTTGATCTCTCCCGATTTTTTTCCTTTTCGCATTCTACTCCACATTTCAATTCAAGTTCGAATCGAACCACTTTCAGCATGCACGCAATTTCAGACATTTTATAGCGTTATCCGAAAAAGTTTAGACATACATTAAATTTCGAAATAAGTGCTTGAAAATAATTTCAACAGAAATGCTGGGAGGGAAGTCTTAGAAACCGATTGTACGTGTTTTCTAGAAGTTGTTCGTTTACTTCAAAACTTCTGTCAACAGAGAAACCGGCATGGGTAAACGCGTAGAGTTTGGTCTGAGTACAAGCCCCACCCCAAACCGGACAAAGTACAAGCCCTACCGCCGTCGGGGACAAGAGGTAACGAAAAAATGGCCAGAGGGTCCTAGGAAAAAAGGAAACGGAAACGGAAAAAGAAAAAGAAAACGGAAAAAGTTAGCCTTTGCACTAAAATTTTAAACCATTTTTGGCTTCGCCGGAATTTTCCAAAAATTGAAGATTCTGTTGCAAGTTCTACCTGCTAAAATTAAAGTTGATTTTCGATAAGTTTCGCTAGTTCATTTTTGAGGTGCAAGCCCCCTCAAATATTCTGGGAACTCGCCCTCAGACCCCACCATATGTATACATGTCTTTTCTTTTATCTGTGTAATTCCTAAACAATGCAGCGCTAAGCTATACGTTATAAGCTATATATTAATCTGATTAACAGTATTACTAGTAACTATTAACACTACAATATAATTAATTTTTATCAGGAAAGTGTCTAATTATTGAAGCCAATACAGCAGGTCTGGGTTGTCTGTGATTATTTTTTATCGAAACTGAAACAGGTGAAATTTCAAGCTACTATGGACAAATTTATGTTTTTTATTCATATAATTTTGTAGGGTCATTTGGTTTCTGTCAGAAATGTGTCCGAAAATTTTGTTCTACAGGTAGAAAAAGAGTGGCAAAAAATAATGCAATTGCTGGATCATATATCACCGATGCAAACTTTGGATGCGCACCATAAGTACTCTATTTTCAGGACATATTTTAATTGGTTATTTTTGAATGAAAAACACCTGGTCTATTAACATGTCAGAGTAGCTATTTTTTATCAAAAAGCGGCAACTTTGTGTCCGACCTAAAATTAATGGCCGGGACATTTTTTGTGACAATCTTTTAGGATCTAGGCTTTCCCCCTTTCAAAACATTGGGAGTATTATTCCGTTTTCTAGCAAACGTTTCCCATTTGCCAGTCCCTAATACTGAACTACACATTCATAGTCGATATACGTACATGTATGTACATATGCATATAAATATAAGAGCTTACGTATATGTTTTAGTTAGCTATAAATTTAGCTATAACTTAAAAGCCAATGAGTTAACCTAAAGCCACCTCCCTTTCCCTCCGCCATTGATCTCCTTCGCTTGCTCGATTCGCCACAACTGTTCAGAACAAAGTTAACTCCTTATTAGAATTTAAATTTAAATGATCAAATGTGAAATTTAGTTGACAAACAAGTTCTTTGAGGTTTCCCGTCACCCCGCTTCGACGATACTGCGAAATTGCAGAATTTTTTATGATTGATAATGTTGTTTGACGCCTATCACTGTCAATAAGGTTGCTGAAAAACCATTGTTTCAGTTGACTGCAAAATTCTGATAACTGGCAACCTCTGTGTTAGTTTTATTCAATACAAAAAGTTTAACACTTTTTCCAGTGAATTTGTGGAGGGAAGACAAAAGTTGTGAAATTTTCGGCTTTATAAAAAGGGCGTCACTTTTAGTATATCCATATGTACGTACGTATATTTTAAGATATCTGGTCAGGCAGGAGGGGCATAAATTTTGCCGGGCCATAAAAATGATTTAGAGTAGCTCTTAGACTGACTGCCTAACAGCCTCCCAGGGCTTTTGTCGCTGCTGAAAATTACTATCAACGAATTAAACAATAAATTTCTGAGTCGACATTAATTTACGATTTCGCAAACTGAAATTGGGCCCATAAATTTGGGAGATTTTCACGGCCTTCTGCACAAAGCGAATCTAAAACATTTTGAGAGTGTAAATTGACAGAGGGAGATTCTCTTTCTACTAACGCGCAGTCGATGTGTGTGGTCCTCCCACTACTCTCAAGGGACTACGTCACCCTATGTAACTACATTTCCTTGTTTGAACAAATGGTGTTATCTTAGTTAACAACATATGTCTAAAGGAACTATGTAACATGGAATCCATCATCTAAGAAGAAGCGTTTGCATACTAAAAATCCAAAACTTATGTATGTCTTGTTCAAAATTTGAAATGGAGTTCAAATTGTGTTCAGTGTTAAATTGTTCAGTACCTAAGTTTCGTGAGGACAAATTTGAACATTTGTCGAAAGCGCTCTTTCTGCAAGTTGGAAATGTTGGAAAAGAACTATCGAATAGATTTGAGATCTTCCTTCCAAAAGGAACCAAAAAGGAGCTAAAAGGACTTTGCCCCACATTTCGATAAACACTTGGAATCAATAGTACTTTATTCCCCCTGGATATATGGTTCATTTCCACAATATTCCCACCAAAAAATATGTATGCCTCAACTGATTATTTTGAAATTTCAAAGGCAGGATGTTCGATGTTAAAATAAAAACTATGTTAAAATAGTTGTTGTCCGGAGGCATCCGGCACTCTACCTTCAAAATTTCAACACAATCGCTTGAGCTGTTAACTGATTTTAGGGTGCGGATATTGTGGAAAAGATTCCCGGAATTGGAACCTGTCTGGAAATTCTTCCCACTTGTTCCCACATGCTTCACTGATATACACAAGTTCAGCTGAGATGTTTTATATATTATCCTGACTTTAAAACTTGAAAATTCAAAAATGTCCATTTTTAACCTTTTCTAAATATTTTTAGGACTTAGGCCCTATTTCTTTAAAGATTAAACGGATTAGATTAAAATTAACCCGCATTAAAGAAATAGCACCTCAGATTAAACGGATTAAAATTTAATCCAGCGAGTTAAATGAGTTAGACGGATTAAATTTAATCCTATTTCTTTAATGCACCTAGGATTGAAATTTTAATCTAATCCTGTTTCTTTATTCACACTTCGGATTAAAAAATCAAAGAGCTCATTTTAATCCGACCTGCATAATTGCTGTTTCTTTAAAGATTAATTTTAATCCGTTTAATCCTCCGCCTGCATTTTCAACTAACTTTTAATCCTCGTGCAGCTACGCGGATTAAGCGGATTAAAAGTTGGCGGATTAAAATTTTTAATCGCTGTTTCTTTACTGCCGGGTTAAATGGATTAAAATCAACTCGTTTAATCCGCGGATTAAAAATGGTCGGATTAAACGAGTTAATTATAATACTTTTAATCCGTGTAATCCTGCATTAAAGAAATAGAAATTAAAATTTTAATCCGGCTGATTTTAATCCGTTTAATCAGACCATTTTAATCTTTAAAGAAATAGGCCCTTAGTCTCTATGTATTTCTCAAATCTTAATCAATTCCACTCAGATTTTGCCTGGATGTGTTTGTACACACTTTTGATCGATTTGTCAACAAAATTTTTAGTTTTGAAAGTTGTAAATTTTTGAATTTTTGGAGATTTATATAAGGTTTTTGCTATAAGATTTTTCATTTACTTTACTCAACGGTTGGGTCCACTGTATTTCAGCCTTTAGGGACGCCGAGCACGAATCCGAAATTCGTTTTCCATACAGCTTTTCGCTCAGTACGTTAAGCCTTAGCTTCCGCTGCAGTTCATATTAAACTGATACATTTCGCTCACCCTGAGCCAACAGAAAGCTGGATTGAAATCGAACTTCGGATGTGTGTTCAGCATCCTGAAAAGCGCCGCCCAGAATCAACCTTTTTAACAAAAACGAAGGTCACAAAGGTGTTTGGGTGACGAAGGGGGCTCAGCAGCTGAGATTTCAAAATATTGTAAACATTTTATTTTATAATTTAAACCGCACCCACCTTCTTAAGTCAGCATTAATTTACAACCAGGCATAAAGGCGCCTACGCATGTTTTAATCCAAATGTCCTCACTTGAACTTAATCCCTTTCCTCAAAGGGATCGTGACTCGTGAGATAATGTTCATTTGGTCTAAAATTTGTTTACGGACCTCTTTGAGTTCGAGAGACTGAACGTGTTGAGTCTGAGCATAATCTTGTAGATTTTTTAGTTTTACGATATTTATATATTCTTTATTTTATTTGTTTTGTAGAAATTAACTTAAGTTTACCACCCATGTAATTCCAGGTTTGACCAACTCAGAATGTCAGGTTTCTCTTTATTTTGGAAAGGACTTCGCATCTGTTCGAATGTGCGGGTCAGGCTCCTGGTACCTATTCCTACCCCACGTCTGTCCACTCAAACAAGAGTGTTGGAAACTCCAGCAGACATTTTTGTGATTTTCCATAAAAGTGCTCAGCTGCATTGTGTATCGAGCATCAAATAGTGAAATTTGCAGGAGTTCTACTAAAGTTTTCTGTGACTGTAGTTTTCAGAAACTGTCCCTTCCACTGCGCATTCCTCTAGAAGGCGGAAACTGTGGGGGAATTTCACAAATTTTCAGTTTTCAAAAACATATCTCTTCTGCCATTACATAATGCTTTTATTTCGTTACCAATATGCCGAGTAACTTAAACGATGTAATAGAGGGATTACAAGGGAATCCTGTAATTTCTGCAAACGCTGCATACATATTTATCGTCTGCGAAAACTAATTCAGTTTCTACTGGAACTTTTCAAGAGTGAATTCTAAACTAAAAGCGAGAATTGTCGACCTTCGCCACTCAGCAAGAACCATAGATTCGGTAAAAATGCATATCTCAGTTGTTTACCAGTCTTGTTATATGTTTCCCGTGGGGTGTATACCAATGCAAGTAACTACCATAATTTTTCAGTTTTCTCCGATACTCTGTTTTCAATTGGCGCTGAATAAATCAAAATTCTGATAAGCCAGAGTACGTAATGAAAGTTTTGAGGTTGTAAGCCTCTGCTGGCTTAATTAATTGCTGTTACCTTTGAAATCAGGTATATTATCATATTTTATCTTCCTTCTTTCTCTCTCTCACACAAACAAAAAAGTCTTTCGGGACTTGACGTGCAAACAAGGTAGATTTCCCCGTTATCCATGGATAAACCTACATTTGCTTAATCTAAAGCGCTTACGCTCAATGGCAATACAACTCAAGATCTCGTTATGGAAGTAAGGGATAGGCTAGCTTCTGAAATGTTTGCTATTGTGCAAATTGTACCTAATTTCTTTGTATGACGTGTGTTTAGATTGTCCTATTTTATTCCTGTATTTGTGTTTCAGCACCAAAGCGACAGCGTACGGCCTACGCAAGAGCCCAGCTCCTGGAATTGGAGAAGGAATTCCACTACAATCGATATCTCACCCGGAAACGAAGGATAGAAATTGCTCAAAATCTCAAATTATCGGAACGACAGGTTAGCAGGATAGTCCTAATAGTCAAGTCAATCAGTATTGTCCAGTTCTGGAGGGGGCAGAATTTTTCAGTTATGTTGATCCGACCGAAAGTATGCAGATTTCTGTGTTTATTAAATTGTTGTCTTCATTTGTCCACTTTTAAACTTGTTTTGGTGGACCTCACCAACTATACACTAACATCAAGAGTCCATAATAAATTACTTATATTATAGAAGAAGAGTAAGCCACTAGAGGGCTCCTCTTCTTGGCATTGCGTAACGGTGCTCCGCCTACAATACGCGAATGTTCCCCCGTTCGGGGGGGGGGTCGACCAAGTCGACAGCGCATACCCCCTCCCTCCGTTTGGTGGGGCGGGGTTCCCAAACACCGGGCCCCGTTTGGTGGGGGGGGGGGTAGGCAACAGCCAATCAGATTGCAGAAAACCCCCCTCCGTTTGGGGGGGGGGTCTAGCAAAGGATTACAGTAGTTTTTGTTCTATTCGAAAATGGGTCCCCGTTTGGGGGGGGTCACAAAAAGTGGTCCCCGTTTGCGGGGGGGTCGCCAACAGCCAATCAGAATGAGCCAAACTTAGCCTGCTTGATCGACCCCTCCAGACGGGGACCTCTTTCAGCGACCCCCCCCCCCCCAAAACGGGGACCACTTTTGGCTACTCCCCCAGCAAACGGGGAGGGGGTATGCTTGTCTACCCCCCCCCCACCAAACGGGGGAACATTCGCGTATTGTGGTCGGAGCACCGTTAGGCAATGCCAAGAAGAGGAGACCTCTAGTGGCTTACTCTTCTTCTATAATATAAGTAATTTATTATGGACTCTTGCTAACATAGGGTCGGGTCCTGGGTGGGGCTTGTCCCCAAAAAAGTTTCCTGCTAAGCCGGAAATTTATACAATTTTAGTGTAAAAACTAATTTTTCCAAGCTATTTTAGCTTACCCCTTGGCCATTTTTTCGCTACCCCTTGTACCTGACGACGGTAGGGCTTGTACCTTGTCCGGGTTGGAAGGCTTGGTTGGACCCCCCCCCCCAGAACCCCCTGCGTTAGCCTATGTGACCAACACATGTGGCTGTTTCACGTTACAACGGATGGGAGAATGCTAGTAACGCAGTTACCCTTCTGGGGTACTTTTCGTCCCTTTTCTGAAATGGACCCTATGAGGGGTGGACTATGGGTCACTGATTCGATATCGTCTGAAAGGAAGAAGGCGAACTCACTTCCTGTTTAGGGTGGAACGACAGCTAGTCAGATGAGATGGCTTTAGCTATGTACTTCAAACAAGGATCTTTTTGGCGACGACCCAAAATGGGAAGATTTTTGAAACTATATTACGGAACTACCGTAATCTCCCTCCACTAGCTGGAATTGGATTGACTGTTGGCTACACTACACGCCCTCAAACAGAAAACGGGTTGTTTTGAATAGGTCCAATTTTGTATTCCGCCGGGTGAACCGCCGCTGCACAATGGAACGAAAAGAAACTGCCTAGCGGTTTGATCCTTGTTTCTACAGTAGCATGGACTCTTCCTTCTTTAAGACAAATTGGCGAAAACTAACACTAATTTCCGGTGGAACCGCGAACACTATTCAGATTTGTCGAACGAATCAACCAGCAATTACAGTTCAAGGAACACTAAAAATCGGCTAACTGCTGTTTCGCAAGGTTACACCGGAATGTCTCTTCCGTGATTCTGTCCATCTTTCAATCCTGATTTCAACCTTTCACTTAAGAATCACAACTGTTGTAAACGTTTGATGGTTATTTAATTTCAGGTGAAGATTTGGTTTCAAAATCGTCGGATGAAGCAGAAGAAGGAGAATAAGATGGCTGGCGTGATGCCAAACACCCCCGTCTATCCCTACCATCCCGCCGCCATCAACGGGCACTACATCCAGTATGCCATGGATCCCACCAAATACTGCTAACAATTACTTAAAGGACACATCCAACTGAGATAAACTTAGATCTCCCCGGCTGTGGACGTCTCGGTTTTAAACTGAATTTAATGGATCATGACCGTGTCATGGCTTCGAATCCAGAAAGATCAGTCCAAGTAACAGTTAACGATGCATACTGTTCAATTGAAATTGTATTGAGATAAAGTGAGATATCACAGAAATCAGTCACACCAGAGAAGTTCGTCCGTGCATCGCTCGTCCTTTGTTCGACTTGATTCAAACTACAGCAAGGACTCTTTCATTCTTTTAATCTACAGAAACATAGAAAAGAAATACAGGGTTCAATCTTTTATTTGCAAAATATATACAAAATGCTAAACAATTATATATTCAAGTCTCACTTTATTTCCATTTTATTAGGTTAGAAGAGCCTAAATGTTAACTACAGGGGTTCTAATGAGGGATGAAATTTGTACCATTCTAAGCATGTCTACGTCTTTACCCACTGTAACAGTTATGCTCTTCTAACTAATGGCTTTAACAATAACGGTTACTATGTATATCCAATTTTAGAATCACTGATTCCCGGTATAATTGTGTTAAGTGTACAGTCAATTTCTAAAGGGAAACTTTCACTAGGCATATTCAATTATATTTAGCATCTTTGAATAAAACTAATTTTAGCAGCTAGTTTAGATTTCTGTAAAATGTCGTGGGATTTTCAGACAAACTCTGTTTTCCTCTTAAAATTTTATTAAACAAAAATAATGTAGGATACTTGCCTGTGAAAGATTTGCCAGGTAATTTTAGTAGGTATAGCTTGTAGACTTTTGTAGTTTATGTAGATGCAATTATTGTATTCCATATGTTCAGCATAATCAGTCTAAATCCAAAGTGCTATTTAAAACTACAATATTATAAAAACCTTTAAAGCTTCGCTAATTCCATAAGAGTTTATTCCTTCCTAAATATATAAAATATGGAAAATCGTTTTCCGCTCCTAATTGTGTTGAGTTTCAAGAAGAATTCACTCTTACTGAACGTTGCTAAAAAACTGGCCAATTCGAATTCAAAGCTGTCGAAAAGAAATTCGAAGCAAGGCTTTTTCTGAAAGAAAAACTATATAATGCTCCTTTTTATACTTGTCATAGGGTCTTTTTGCGCGCGAGTTAAAAGAGTGGAGTTAAAAACTTTAAACTCGTTTAACCCTCCAGTCGAGTTAAAATGAACTGTTTCTCTTTTAACCCTGTGCGTGAAAACGATGAAGTTAATTTTAACTACATTTAGCTAGCTGCGCGAAAAGGCCCTGAGTTTTATTTTCATTTTGCCTCTATATTTCGCTTGTTCAATGTATTTTCAGTTGTTTAGTGTTGCAACTTAAAATGCCATTTATATATTAAGGTACAATAAGTTGATGTATGGTAATGAGCTGGTCAGAATCAATTTTCATTTCCAAAATTCCGAAGCTTTTTGAAACGTAAATGTATTGTTCAATAACTTAATTTTTCTCGCTCGAAAATGAGTGTGTCGACATATGCAGGGTATAGAATATTGTGTATTTATAAAAACTGGAAATGGAAAACTTGTGAAATTTGTAAATAGGTATAAATTTAGGCTTGTTCACTTCCAACCAAGCAATATTATATTGCTGGCATATTTACACTGGCTTGCACCAATGAAGAATAACTGAAGAATAACCTAACCTTGAGGTTAACTCAGGGTTAAGTCGTTATTCTCCAGCTATTTCGTTGCACCAATCAGGGTTAACTTATTCTCCAGTTAACCTCGAGTATAACTTAGTCCGCAACTGGCAGAAATTTAACCCTGAGTCTGATAAGGGTTAACTGAAGAATAAGGGGTAAACATCGGTTCTACCGCCTAAAAGTCAGGTTATTTAGAATAAATCCTGCTGAAAGAAAGTTAGCATAGTCAAAATTAATTATTTTGCGGTATTTCAAAGGATAATAATAGAATTGAAAATCCAGCGCAAGTATTTGAGTTATGGATCATGCAATTATACTGACAAATCATTGTTCGGAGTAAGTTGGTTTCATCAATGAGCATTAATATCCAGCAAAGAATAGACAATTGGACAACAGTGCCCAAATTTTTAATACTTGCTGGTAAGCTCAGGGATATCCTTATTCTTCAACTATTCTTTAGTTAAGTTGGAGGTTAACTTTATCCCTGAGTCTAATCTTCAGTTATGCTCAAGGTTAACTCTATTCTCCAACTATTCTGATTGGTTGGCAACAAGGCGGTGCTTTTGCCTGTTGGGCAGTTTGAAAATAAACTGTTAACATCAAGAATAGCTTTATTCCTGAGCTCAAGCTCAGGGTTAGTTATTCTCCAACCTAGTTGGAGTATTGCAACGGAATAAAATTTATGCCTGAGCTTGAGCTCAGTTGGAGAATAGTTAACTCCGAGTTAACTCAGGAATAGCTTAGTTCGGAGCTAAGTTATTCCGATTTGGTGCAAGCGGCCGTTAGGATTATAAAAATGACTTAATTTTTGCAAGTCTTTTATTTTTTCCATTCCTAGTTTATCCATTGGATCTATTCCATCCAATACGAACACTGTTGGCTTTATAAGCTCTGTCTCTCTCGGCTTGCAGGGTTTATTGTACATTTTGTAGTCACTCTTTCCTTGTACTTTTCAAATTTTGTGACGCTTCTGTAAACCGCATGGTTTTGATGTAAGAGGTCACTGCAGCTTAAAACTACTCCCAATTCTACAAAACCATCTGCTTTGACAATAGAACCGATTCTTTTGTAAAATTTGAAGCTTACTGTAGCCAGGATTACGGTAGCATTGCCTGCACCTACCGAAACTGTACAGATGAACGTTTGCAGATAAAAAGTGCCGTTTCTACAAAATTGTTTAAAATTTCTTTTCAGGCAATGTTATCGGTGTCGCTAGAGTAAATTATTTCGGAAATCTAACTCAACTAATTTTTTACTATCACAGACTTTGTGACGTTTCCCCCTGGGTTGTAGCCCGCTTTTGTTGTTTCGTTTTAAACTTTTATTTTTGTTATTAGCTGTTGTAATCATTCACATTCATGTCTGTATGCTGTTTCGCTTACTGTGTCCAGTTATAGTTGGAAGCTAAACTTTTTGTTTTAAATAATTTGCAATTTATGTAGCTATACTATACGTACATGTCATATTGAAATAAACTATATCTGGTTGGTGAGAGAGAGTGAAACAGCAAATGATAATGAATGATAACTTCCCCTCCATCCAAGTGCCAACTTTCCTTCACAAACTTAGATGTGCCCTAATTGTTTACTGGTAATAACCATTAACCACCATCTTGCAAACATGATTAAGGATTCAACTTTCCGGCGAAATAATTTTCCTCCTTTTTTTAAATTCCACTCAAAAATCCTGATTCCATGCAGCTCCACTGATGAGCCGCCGGTATCGTGAACTCAGGCCTGGCTGTGGTCGCATGCACTAGGTATAATACTAACTTAGAATGTTTCTTTTTTGTACGTAATCACATATTTGTATAGTCTATTTTCGTAGTTTTTCAAGATTTATCCTCTCTAATCTAATAAAATTAATTACAATCCGTACATTCATATTCTTCTTCCACCAGTAGAACTGATAGTGTGAGACTTTAACTTTATAAACAAGCGAGACAAGTTAAAGGAGAACCAAATCCGTGCACAAATCGGGTGTGCATAAAACACGGCCCCGGCCCCGGCCCCGGCCCCGGCCCGGTACATAAAACACGGCCCCGGCCCGGTACATAAAACACGGCCCCATTACGGCCCCATACATAAAACACGGCCCCGTCACGGCCCCATCAAAAAATCATGTTTTTGACTAATGGGACTAAATATAACCAATTCAACATCTCCTACTCTATCAAATTAAATTGTTTAAATGTTTAGTCTTGGAGTTTGAAAATCTAATTTTGAATTTAAAATGTTATCTTTGAACCACCTTTTTTTAAGTTTTTGTATCTTCGTAAACCTACAAATAACAAACTTTGTTATGCAGTTATTAAATGCGTCAATTAAATTAAATTGTGTAAAGTAAATGCGTAAATGTGTTTATGCTATTTTATGTAATCTTTTATAAAATGTTATTTTTTACGATCTCTTTAACTTTATGACCACAAGGTGTACTTACTTTAAACGTACTTACGTACCTTACTTTAAAAACTTAGTTACTGATTGCTAAGATAAACATTATCAGTTGATTTTTAAATCACTCGAAATCTCTAAGCGAGCCCTATTCTACGATGTACAATATTTGGTCATATGTAGTTTCGTTAACAAGTTAATTTTAAAGGTGATGAAAATTTGTAAATTCTCAAATTTTACAAAAATGTTTTACTTAAGTATTTCGGAGCGCAAGATAAAATTATAAATAAATTTACACATAAACACATTTACACAATTTGATTTAATTTACAAATTTAATAACTGCATAACATAAAGTTTGTTATTTGTAGGTTTAACAAGATACAAAAACTTAAAAAAGGTGGTTCAACTTCAAAGATAACATTTTCAATTCAAAATTAGATTTTTCAAACTCAAAGACTAAACATTTAAGCAATTTAATTTGATAGAGTAGGAGATGCTGAATTGGTTATATTTAGTCCCATTAGTCAAAAACATGATTTTTTGATAGGGCCGTGACTGGGCCGTGTTTTATGTATGGGGCCGTGACGGGGCCGTGTTTTATGCACGGGGCCGTAATGGGGCCGTGTTTTATGTGGGGCCGGGGCCGGGGCCCGGCCCAGTGTTTTATGCACCCGGGCCGGGGCCGGGGCCGGAGCCGGGGCCGTGTTTTATGTACCGGGCCGGGGCCGGGGCCGTGTTTTATGCACACCCCACAAATCGGACACAAGTTACCAAAATATTGCTTGAATGGTTAAGGCTTTAGACTTTGGATCGAACGGTCCCCGACGTGCGAGTCGTCCCACCTTAGCCGACGTTGCATTGTTTCCTATGAGCAAGAAATTTAGGCTACAGCTCCGCCGGTCGGATGAGGCGTAAAATTAGTGGGCCAGGCTAAAGAACTCTTAATCCACTATCGTATCTTCACCAGTCTCCGGTGGAAGATATCCCATGGAATCTGCCAGCTCCTACAATGTGGTCCGCCTACCGCTAGCGAGAAAGTGTTGGGATGGGAGCAAACGAGTCATGTACTCAAAATGGTGACACACAAGTGTCTGCTTCTAGTCGCATCCCACCCCATCGCGCTAGAGGCCTGGAACGTCGAAAGACGTTGTGGTCCTCTCCTCTGCTTCACGCATGATCAGTTAATGGAAGGCCGGAGGAACCTACCTGGAGTTGAAAGACTGAAAATGGCAACTCCACCAGCAGGTATCCATTGTGTGGTAACATCCAGTCCTACAGGCTATAGAGGAAGAGTCATACTAGACATATGTTTGCCCTCGCTTCTTTAAAAAGATTTACTAGTAGCTATAGCGTTTTCTAAACTTATGCAGAAATGAGTTGCCAAAACCAATAATTTATCCATCTGTTTTTGCGGGGTCTAGAATATGAGTCTATTGTCCAAAAACACGGAGAAGGAGTTCCTTAAATATTTGGTTTTTATTAACTAGTGTGTTAAATTAAATTAAATGATTCGCCTATCTTCAACATTTACCTTGGTAGCGAAAACAGTCTGCAAACCAGATTGCATTTACTAAATAGATTTATGCAATAATCAGGAAACCGATAAAGCTAAACAATAATCTGCCAGATGCAGACGAATTGAAATAACTTCAAGCTGCGAAAATGCTCAAGACTAAACTATAAGAAATAAGCAAATTAATATTGCACTTCGATCAAAAATTTAATATAAAATTTTAGCTTTATAGGCCAAACATTTCTAAAATTTGAGATAAATTCAGAAAACCGGGTCAACGCCGGGTGGAAGCTCTTGATCCCGTGACCCGGTGACCCGGTCTAAAAAGTGACCGAACTGACCCGTTAACCCACTGACCCGGTTCCATCTCTGGCATGCCAGTCTATGCATAAGGATGAGCTTGGAGAAAGAGTGAGAAAGAAAGAGAGAAAGAAAGAAATCCCATGTACATATTACAGGAGCCACATCTTGGTGGAACCTTATGCATTCAGCTGGCACCTTGCAATGGAAGCTTGCATACACAACTCAGGATGGGAAACAACATTTACTAGCATACAACTAAAATATGTGTAGTGTAGGTGCTTATTCTTGTTGGTTATAAAGTCGATAACAACAATCAACATGCTTCGAATCCGTGGGAAATCTTATGTAGTTCCTTCCCATGATGGATGGATCAATGGTTGGAATAGTTTATTCTTAAGTTTAGTTTAGTTCTAAAGGCAGCACAGAACTTTTGTGGGCAGGATTTACAAAAAACGAATTTTTTGTCGTGGACTCATCACCAGTTAGGTACTATACATGAGGCCGTTATGCTTCGCTCTCTGCAGACCAAGTGTCAAAAAGCGGACAAGAGAAGGAGTGTCGAAGACGACGGACAGAAAACGTTGTCCCTAGCCAAGTCGATGTACGTTTATTTCAGTCTCACCCAGGGCAATCTCCATTGTTCACCTGAGCACGAACCGCCGCTCGCATATTGTACCTCTAGGCTCGAGAAAATAAGATGGCTGAAACTTAAAATTACCTGCTGGAAGTCGCTCGCTGGATTAAAAAAGGGCTACAGAAGAGAGAGAGAGTGGGACGGCCAAGCCTTACATTGGATAAGGAAAGGTCCGCATTTATCCACTTATCCACATTAGAAAACTGATCTCGCTTGTAAATCCTGAAATGTTGATTTCTGGCCGATTTGGCAGTCAGTCTTCTATGTGGGTAAGAGCTGAAGTAAAGGACACACCTTGAGGGTTTATTGCCATGCTGTTAACGAAAGGGATCGTAACTGTGACATTGCAAGCAGTAAAATTCGTAGGAGTCGGAAACAGCATGATCTGTATATCAATCGAAAGTTGTCGTTGCTTTCATAAAGGAATCTAAAAACCAATGCATCAAAATTTACAAAACTCGAGTTCGGGGGAAGTGGCACCTCCGACCCGAAAAATTGAGGCCGGGCACGGGGATTGCACCCACAACCTTTGGCTATCTAGGCCAACGCTCTACCGATTGAGCCACTCAGGCACAATTGAACCAGGTTTTGTCTGAGCCCATTCTGCAGTAACAATTTAGAAGAAGCATTCAAAATCTGGTGTAAACGAGGATCAAAATCAGGCATGGCATCAGTTGAAAAAACGCAATTACATTCAGGAAAGTTGTAATTGTGAAAAAGCTTGAAATTGTATGAACATTGTAACGATCTGGTGCTACGAATGCGCGACCGGATGATGTTGTAGAACAGGCTGATTGTCCCTCACCACCAAACCATTCTACTACACTAGGCGGTAGGCATGAAAACGTAGTAAAATTTAGTTATTCAGTTTTACTCAGCTCAAATTTAGTTAAGTTTTAGGAAAACGGCAGCGACAACCCATTCATGCCGATTCGCTTGATAAAACTCTCCCGAGCTAGCAAGAGTGCAATCGAAAGCAAAATTCATTTCCGTGTAATATATAGACAAGACAGACCAATCTTGGATGTTGGAAAATTTTTTAAAAGTTTTGATTTGTTTACTATCCCGCTGAAATTATCCCTGAATGGCAACGCTTGAAAATAAACATTAAACCGCTAAAGCCAGCTATACGGCCTAACCACCCCTACTTTCCCCAGATAGAGCTGAAATTCTATTAAAAATCTACAATGTTTCCCTTTAAAATAATATATTCAGCAGCTGGTTCTGTCACTAATAGTGTTTGAGAACGGCCGGCCAAGTCAGACCGTCAGCCGACCGACGGAGCATCTTTTGTGTTGGCCGTCCAGCCGGCCGAGTCCGCCAAGGTTTATTTTCGCCGCATTTTTCAACCAATGATTTAAATATGAACCTAAAAATCTTTCTATTAAAGGAAGAACAAGAGTACATAATAAACAAGAGTATGACAGCTGTCATACTCTATGTATCATAAGCGTGACACATCCTCTGCAGGTTAAGGGCTTACCTTGCCACCACAACCATCCCAAACCCCGAAAATTGGGTCCTTCATTTAAAAAATTTAGCCTCTATGCGTGTGTTCTAAAAAAGCTCGAAACAGATACAAAAGTCACGCACGTAGTGCTTGTGTTTTCGAGCATTAGCTAGTGTTGTTTCAGTAGCCCATTTTAGTTTCAGTTTCAGTTTCAGTTTCAGTCGGCAACCTAAACTACATTCAGTTTCAGTTTCGGTTTCAGTCGGATACCAAAAATAATTTCAGTTTCAGTTTCAGTTTCAGTCGTCATCCCAAAATAATTTCAGTTTTAGTTTCAGTTTCAGTCGCCATCCCAAATTAATTTCAGTTTCAGTTTCAGTTTCAGTCGGCGACGCAAAATAGTTTCAGTTTCAGTTTCAGTCGGCAAGGCAAATAGTTTCAGTTTCAGTCAGAGTATTAAAATAGTTTGAGTTAAGGGAAGCCATAGCAAAAAATTAAAATTTCAGTTTCCAGATGTATTTGGTATTTAAAATTGTTGAAGCGCAGTCTTATTTTTATATCCAAGCTTCTATATCAGTTATAAACAAAACTTCGTCTCATAATATTTTACTTACAATTCCTTGGTTATACAATCATTTTCTTGTGCGCAAATATAAGATCCCCTGTGAAATAGTATAATTGGAAAATTTCATCCCCGTAGCACTTACCATTAAAAAGTTACACCCGCCGGCAGTTATGCCGGCGATGTTTTTTTTTCCGGTGTCTCCGTTTTACCCTCGTATGTCACCATTTTGTAGCCTCTTTCACAGAATGTAGCGAAGGGAAGACACCTATTGAGGTATATCATCAATATATATAGGTTACTGACTTTCGATATATGTGGTCGCCGTGCGACAGTGCGACAGTGCGTGTGGCCACAGTGCGCCGCAGCGCCACAGTGGCGCCACAAAGTCGGCTCAGAACGTCGAAATGGCCAAAAGTATGCCTGGGATTAGCTTCTTTCCAGCTCTTTGTGCAAATACAAACCAGACAAGTTATATATGGTTGATAAGGACATATATCCGGATTATGACGTTTGAAGTCGGATTTTTGATATGTTGCGCCACAGCGCCACAGTGGCCCGCCAAAGTTTGTGAATGTTGGGTCCGACTTTGAACTTAGTTTTTTCGCTTATTTTTCAAGATAGACTTTTCAAATCGTGCATAAAGGTTTTTGGGGACGGAGAATCCATTCCCGCCATCAGTTTTGCTGCCCGATTCACCCAATTTGCTGGGCTGGTTCCACTTGACCGTCTGAGGGGTCAGGTCGGTAACCGCTTCCGGGAGGTACATAGTAGGCTTTACTTGGCCTCTCAAAACTTTGTCTATAGGGGTTTTCTGGTGCGCCCAGCTCATTCCCGGTCTCCGTTTTGCCGTCCGACCCCCCCATCTTGCTGGGCTGGTTCCAAATTGCCGTCTGGAGGGTCCGGTCAGTACCGACTTCCAGGAATACCATATAGGACTGTACTTAGCCTCTCAAAACTTTGTCTATAGGGGTTTTCTGGTGCGCCCAGCTCATTCCTGGCATCTCTTTTGCCGTCGGACCCACCCATCTTGTTGTGCTGGTTCCACTTTGCCATCTGGAGGGTCATGTAGGTGGGAGGTCATGTGGTCAAAAATGAAAATTTTCAAAAGTGGTCGAATTTGGTATCAAATGAAAGCGCTAAGTGAGCTGAGCAACTTTTGTCATAGAACTGCATGCTCAAAGTGGCTGTAGAGTGCTGTGGTGGGGTGGGGTGGGGACTTAGGCGATTTTCGGTCAAAAATGAAATTTTTCAAAAGTGGTCAAATTTGGTACCAAATGAAAGCCCTAAGCGAGCTGAGCAACTTTTGTCATAGAACTGCATGCTCAAAGTGTCTGTAGAGTGCTGTGGTTGGGGTGGGGTGGGGACTTAGGCGATTTTGGGTCAAAACTAAAATTTTTCAAAAGTGGTCAAATTTGGTACCAAATGAAAGTCCTAAGCGAGCTGAGCGACTTTTCTCATAAAAGTGCATGCTCAAAGTGGCTGTAGAGTGCTCTGCTGGGGTAGAGGTGGGGACTTAGGCGATTTTCGGTCAAAAATGAAATTTTTCAAAAGTGGTCAAATTTGGTACCAAATGAAAGCCCTATGCGAGCTGAGCAACTTTTGTCATAGAACTGCATGCTCGAAGTGGCTGTAGAGTGCTGTGGTGGGGTGGGGTGTGGACTTAGGCGATTTTGGGTCAAAACTAAAATTTTTCAAAAGTGGTCAAATTTGGTACCAAATGAAAGCCCTAAGCGAGCTGAGCAACTTTTGTCATAGAACTGCATGCTCAAAGTGGCTGTAGAGTGCTGTGGTGGGGTGGGTTGTGGACTTAGGCGATTTTGGGTCAAAACTAAAATTTTTCAAAAGTGGTCAGATTTGGTACCAAATGAAAGCCTCAATTGAGCTGAGCAACTTTTCTCATAAAAGTGCATGCTCAAAGTGGCTGTAGAGTGATGTGCTGTGCTGTGCTATTTAATGCATACGTATATAATGCTTAATGATTCTTTAACGCTTTTATGTCAACGACATGTAAAAAGTGGATAAACAAGAAATAAAAATGCTCCTAAAGAGCAAAGAAAGGAATATGAGTCAACATGGAACATGTAAAATGCCAAATGTTGTCGGTTGTAAATTAAGAATAAGACAAGCATGTAAAATGCTAATATGAGTCTGGTGGGGTTGGAAAGTGCAGAAGACAAGTTTGTACACGCACCAATATGAGTGCATGCCAAATAGACTCATATTGGCATGCCTTAAAAAACAATAATTCATGCATCCATTGCGGAATTCTAACGGATATATTTCTACGCAGGAGTTAAGACGAATAAGTAGCGTTATTGACGTCACATGGATATCCCAACCATGGTCAACATTGTCAACTTTTCTCCTTAGGAAACTGTTAAACCGCTGTTAGTCAACAATGCGCCGACGGACGGATATATATATATAACTTTTTTAATAAGCGTTTGCATAACTCATGTATTCAGAGATTTACAGTTAAATCTGGTAACTTTCGTGACAATATACGTATATATATATATACGTGCGTAACCTGTGGAGCATCCTGTCACCCACCCTAAAACTACCCTGTCTCGTCTTGCTGACATTAAGTGAGTGATATATAACCGAAATTCGCAACCACTTGCCTTCAGAATACTAATAATGCCAATATGAGTCTATTTGGCATGCACTCATATTGGTGCGTGTACAAACTTGTCTTCTGCACTTTCCAACCTCACCAGACTCATATTAGCATTTTACATGCTTGTCTTATCAACCGACAATATTTGGCATTTTACATGTTCCATGTTGACTCATATTCCTTTCTTTGCTCTTTAGGAGCATTTTTATTTCTTGTCTAAGCTTCTTAGCTGCATTGACTTTCTTTTTAAATAATCTACATAATGATTGGTAATTTGCTTTAATTAGTAAAACATAACATCCATTCAAAATGTAATTCTTTGAGACCGAAATAATAATGGTTCATTGCTGCAATTGAATGCTTTGCCTCATTGGCCGCAGATTGTAGTGGTGTCACACCTATGCCACAGCCACATCAGCAACCTGCAACGTGCAATCAGCAATTTTGCTTTAAAAACTATACGTATATCTAAGGCAATTGTACGGTAACATAATTTCTTAGTTATATCAGATAAACTGACAGTAAATGATCTAAAACTAACACTGCTATATAATATGAGAGGCGAAAACGGGACACATTCATTCAATCTTTCGCAAGGAAGACTATGATGGGTAGGTAATTTGCAATAGCGTTTTCAAGGAACTTACGCATACGCAGAGACTGAATAGTTTCAGTCTCAGCACGAACTGAAACCTGTTTCAGTTCCAGCGAGCAAGAAAAACTTCAGATTTTACGCTGGGACTGTAATAGTTTCAGATTTTTCTACTTTCAGTTTCAGTCCTGGAACTAGGATCGTTTCAGTTTCAGTTCAGTTTGGAATATAGTTTCAGTTTCAGTCGGATAGCTAAAAATTTTTCAGTTTCAGTTTCACACCACTTTAATACTTTCAGTTTCAGTTTCAGTGACTGAAACTGAAACATGTAGAGACTGAAACCTAGTTTCAGTTTCAGTTTCAGTGACTGAAACATCACTAGTCTGTAGTCACTAAGACAAAGCCTTAGTCCGACACAGGATTGAGCCAATCTAATAGCGTTTATCATAAAACAGTCTCGTTTTGATATTTTGTGTCTTAATATTTGTTTGCGACAATTGTTTGCAGAAAAGCCAGTTGAATTCGGTATTCCGAGTGAGTCCTATTTGGCCAACTTGGAGGTGTGCACGGACGCTTCTCTCAGTATCTTCATTCATGGGGCTGTCAAGGAGACATCTCAGTTACATTTTGATCACCAAGTCTTGGAATTCATTAAGCCTTGGGTCACCATTACCGTATGTCAAATGGGTGTTTGCAGTTCTGTTTGTTTTAATTCGTAAATAGTGAAAATAAAGTATGGCAGCAAGTAATCAAAGAGACTGGCTTTGAGGACTTTGGTCTATTTTGTTTAAAAGGTGGAAGAGTATGCTTCATTTCTGCAAGACTCTTTGTTGTCGCTTAGCGCGGGGATGAAGCAAAAATTGTCTGGGCTCACTTGGGTTTCTCCCCACTCACTATTATAAAGTGCCCTGAAAATACCAAATTTTAAAGATTTTTCACTGGGATGTTTTGGCCGAAAATTGTCTATTTTGTAGGGATGGGCGCGGAAAAAAAAGGACTGGAAAAAAGGTTTTTTTCCGTTTTTTTCCATTTTTTCCGATGGGGTGGAAAAAAATGGAAAAATATTCCTAACGTTATTTTGACGATTTTTACAATAAAATATCATGTTTTCTGAGCTTTTCCAGCAATTTCACACTATTTACAACCTTTTCCGTGGGTCATAGTAGGTGGGGGTATGCTAAATCGGACGAAATTGTATTTGGGTTTTTTCGATGCATCGGAAAAAAATGGAAAAATATTCGGGACATGTTCTGAAAGTTAATTTATAACATCGGAACATTAAGAAACCATCAAAAACAGTGTTTAATGAGGTAAGAATACGATATTCATGCATTTGAGCTAACTTTGGGATTTAGCGTTTTCCCCTTGGAATGTGAAAATGAGTGCGTAACTCAGGTAGAGTTAATAATTCAATACCTAACAGTGGAGTGTTCAACCAAAACTGTTAAAATATCTGGAATTGTTTACTTTACGGAGCGTGTTACCTATGAAAACCACAAACTAGGTCTAGTAGAACCGCCAAAGTATACAGAAGTGACCTGTCCTTTGCTTTAACAGCGTCACCCGCTGAAAATATTTGATTCCTGTAACCACTACTGGAATCTTTCTGAGCGCTTGTGTAATTGCATTACCCCTGTGGGGCTACAAATATCGTGAAAACTGCTTCTGTGCATGCAAAAACATGAAATAACGCAACTTTTAGCACATTGTGTAATTTTGGAGTGACCGGAAAAAAAGGAAAAAAATGGAAAAAAAAGGTTTTTTTCCGGCAATCTTTTTTTCCGGAAAAAAACCAACCCTACTATTTTGATACTCAAAGTCAATTTTTGATCTCTTAGCACAGTTTAGCGATACATGTAGATAACAGGCATTTTGCTGCATTTTTGGCAATTTTAGACTGGATTTCTCCCTCCAGTCTAAAATTCTCCCTTCTCCTTTTGGGTCCCCTCCACTCCCCCCCCCCCGTTTTTTTGCCCACAAAAACACAGATGTGAGCTGGAAAATCTGTTTGAGTTTTGACTTCTCTCGCTGTGAATTTGTCTTTGTTTGTGGATTGATCGATGTTGGTGTGATTAAAATTGTTGTTTTTGTTTATTTGTTTATTTATTTAGACACCCGACGAGCCAATCTATGCCGGAGAAGAGTTTAATCTTAATCTCAGTTTTGCTAATCCTTTGCCAATCAAACTGGACACGGCCCAGTTTCATTTGGAGTCTCCGGGACTGCTTCCAGTACTATTCCTTCCCTACAAGTGAGTCAGGCTTTCGAATACTGGATCATTGTGTTTCTGGCATTTCAGGGCATTTCCACTAATAATGTTTGCTCTTTTTAGTTAATTTTTATATTACGTCTCGCCCGTTGCATTGGGTCGATACGTTTTACTTTTGGAGGGACCGAAGTGTCATTCTTTCTCCTTGAAGCAGTCTTCTGTCGGCGAATTCTAAACGACAGATTTTAGCAGTTACCTTTTTAGCGACTTGGCGGAATGGGCCTAGAAACTTTTTGGATAACAGTTGGATATTTTCTTAGTCTGGAAAATCCTTTACAAAATTATATATTCCACATGCGTACAACTCCTAGCTTTTTTCTACTAGTGATGCATGCCCATTATTAGTATCAAGAGTACATTATGATAAGAGTATGACACTAAGCCTAAGCCTAGTATCTAATATCAGAGCAAAAATTATGCTCTGTTCGCTATCGGCTGACCCCCACTAATTATGTGTCTTGCGTTCTGTCTCTATCTGTCCTTCCTAAAGGTCGAAAACACAACTACTCAGTTCAATGTGAGTCACAAAAATAGCGTTTAAATTTCTTTGAAGTGATGGTCCAATTTGTGGGGGGGGGCAGATGTTTTTGCTTTTGCTTGCTAGTTTTTGCTCTGATAACAGCTACTAGACGTAGTGTCATATTCTTATCATTATATACTCTTGTTATGAACTGGCTTTTTCCTAAGGGGGGGAGCGTGCGTTCCCCCCAAACCCAAAGGTGTCCGGAGAACAGGGATTTGACTTTGAGGGTAAATGTTCAAAATTTTCCGGCTTCGCCGGTTTTTAGTTTTCTTCATACATTTTGCAATTTTAAGGTTAGGTTAAAATGGTTGAATTTTTGCTCACCAGCAGTATCTCCTTTTCAAGCGGTTTCGAGAAATTTCGCTTCCCCCCCAGACCTGTGGGCGGTTCAGCCCTCCCCAGCCCAGCCAGACTTCCCACACCTAGAAACTTTCGCCTATGAAAAAGCCAGATGAACTGTTATTTTTAATAATTTTCAATTTAGTTGTAGCAAACAGCAACCCCGACCTTAAATCACTTCATTAAAGTACACTGTAAATGGGTTTCATTTCGTCAGCCTGACTTTACTTGATTATTACTTAATTACTGTCTTGTGGTCTATTTTTGTCGCCCTGTGATTTGCAGCAGGCGACGTGACAGTGGCTCCAGGCGTGGACCTATGTGGTATGCCGCGACTGGAGCGGGGCTTTTCTGTTTGACGTATCTTTTTCTGTTTGACCTGGCTAGCTATGTTTTAGTTCAACTCACAGTTTGTAGTTAACACTAACCTAACATTTGCGTGTCGTTTGAAAGCAAAGAAGGGCTGACTGTACGTATTAATGGGTCGTATGAAGCAAGTAAAATATTTGAATTTTCAGTATTAAGATATTTTACTTAGTAGGGATACACCGGTGCCTGGCCCGGTCCCCATCGGCCCCGGCCCGGCCAGGTGGTCAGGTCCCGGCTTCCGCCGGGCCTGAACTCACCACAATCTGCAGGAGTTTTAACTGTCTTTTTACTATTATTTTCCAACTTTTGACTCCAAAAATGAATATAAACAAGGAGATAATCACTTGGCTGAACGAAAACTTCAGTAATATAGTGTTTGTACCAGATTTTCGTGACCTTGTAAAATTTTAAGAAATTGAGCTAGTTTCTGCCTATAAGTCCCCGGTACTGGGCCGTATTTGGCCTCGCCCCGTTCCTGACCGGGGCCGAGAGCTTGCCCCGGCCCGGTGCATCTCTAGTTAAAAGGTTGTGGGCTTATTCTAGCGTTTTCTTGTTTTACCGTGGACTGCACCAAAAAGTTTCAGAATAGTAGAAGACTAACTACTAGTTTTCCATTAAAAAATAGGATCTGCTATTCCGCAGCTATACTGAACCTTAGGTTGGTGCAGTCCAGATTAATCTATTGTCGGCAATAGCTGCTTTACATTTTGATCACTACGTTCTTCTTGATTAATCTCCTACGTGTTACCGTTGCGGTGCTTCGGGTTTATTCCTCTACAATTTATGTTTGCTTTCAGAAGAGGGGTTGGTGCTAGATTGTTTGTGTTTTATGTATTGTACAATATTATACTGGCCATTTTCTTTTGACCTTACTCGCAGTTGTACGCCGCACCTACATGATGTTTTAATAGCAATTACCAAAGTAATTAGATTGTTCTTCGTAACAGTACTTCTTATAAAGGTGGTGGCATATCCTTTCATGCAGGGTTTAATAAAACTATAACTTTCACAATTTTTTAGATCTAGACCATAACCTGAAAGGATGCTTTTTCTTTGGGGATCTTTCGCTTCTTTAGTCTTAATTACAGGGCACAGGCAGTAGGCAGAGATATCAAAAAGATGAATGTGTGTTCCCACAAGTAGACACAATGGTAAATGAGTAGCTACACATATAGCTGGCGAGAACTGAAAGCAATGCTAACTCTTTTCGAAGTTGCTGATCGTCTATCGCAACACTTTTTGCTTTCAATACCGCCGACCTAGGAATGTGGTTACAAACTGGACTAATCACTGGATGAAATAAGTAAGTGGAATTCTGTGCAGGTTAACTGGCTTACTTTTCAAAACTTAGCAGTTTTTACACAAAAACACCTAAAAATTCGCAAAATTTTTTCAAAATATCCCTCCTCATTTTCGGTAACCCTGGGTTAATGTGATTAGAATGTTTATGTTTATTTACACTCTTCTGTGACCGTGTGCTGATCGATTTCATATCCTCTTGTTGTTTTTAGGGATAAAATTGGCCCGAATGGAAATGTGACTGTAAACGTTCCTTTGACGGCAGAAAAGCCAGGTCAATATCAGCTAGTGGCCGCCTTTGAATCCGATGAATTGATTGGTGTTCGTGGCACCAAACTGATAACTGTTGTTGCCAAGCCTGCCGAGCCCCCGAGTAAGTTTTCTAAGTTGTTTGATTGCGTCTGTAGAAATATTATCTAAAATGTGCAGATGTCATTCTGGGGTAGGGGTAGGGATGGGTGGTGGCTTCCTTTATCTCTTAATTCAGTCCTAAGCCTCTGTCTCTCATGCTAATTCCTGAGGAAAATGAAAAATAGTCTGCAGAAATTCTGGATTTTCGCAGGATATTCGTCTGAACGCTTTCATGCAGTCGAAATTAGAAATACGCACTCGAAAGCAAACATACGCAAAATTTACGCAGCTTCGATTTTCAAAAAACTGCGTTGAAACAGATTAGGCTGTGTTAAATTGGCCGATTTAGACTTTAGAATCGATTGTAAACAGAATCTGTTACCTTTTATGTAACCATTCAATAGGTATGTGCTGTTTGGTGATTCATTGAAGATCCAAGTGACCCCATGGTTGTCGTAGTGTGTTGAATTATTTTAGCATTGGGTAGAATTTAACAAAAAAATAGTTACTCTCCCTGCTTCCATCTCTCTGCCCACCCTTGCTCCTTTTTAAATGATTTGATTATTTTCATTGTTTTAGCCGTGGAGAAATTGGACGAGCCAGAGCCTATGGAAGTTTCCAAGCCTGAAGGAGCTGCCACAAACGACTCCTCAGCCACCACTACCACCAACACCAACAATGCGGAATCAGAGAAGCCGAAGCAGGAAAGTCCCAAAACAGCCGTCAATGCCCAGCAGAAACTGCCGCCGCCCGCTGGAGAAGTAAAACCGGCGGATCCTCCCCTCAAGAAACCAAAACTAAATGATGAAACGGTCCCCCAGGCAGTTCCTCCGACTGCTGCTGGGACTGTGGATACGCCCCCCGTTACCACTGACGGACACACCAATGCCGTCCAGTAGACAGAAACTATTTGTTTACTACAACAGGACTTGACAGTGTAGTAGCAGCTGTGCTTTGTGACTTTTTTGTTTGTTGAAGCGGTACCACTCTTTCTTTTGGCTTAGGGCTTTTTAGCTGGTCTTCACAGATTGCTGCGTATTATATGCTTATTATTATTCTTTTTTATTGTTTAGAGTTTTGATTAGTTGCGTTTTTGTTGTGTTTGTTCATTGTTTTCCCTTGTTTCTGTTTATGGTGTGAATTTTCCTTGTATTGAATACGTCTTCGTGTTTGAGCAGTTTCTTGTCTGCAGCATGAGATGAGTTGTGTAGAGTTTCTGTATTTACTACGAACAAGTACCACATAGTGCAAATAGCATTGCTTTTTAACGATTTCTAGTTCTGCATTGAACATATTGTCAAAACTGTTAGCTTCGCGACTAAAGTTATGGTCCTTTTAAATTTCTCGTGTTTTTAAAAGAAATCAAGTTTCAGGTTCTGTTGAAGCTACGTAACAGAATCTGAGAGATTATAACAATAATGTTCTATACATTGGAAATACAGGACTGTTTAGGTTTTTGCTGCGGTCAAACTGCACTGTGTTGGTTACAAATTGATTGTATACTGTGCGAGGAACTAATAAGTTTATAATTCAATTTTTAAGCTTAATTTTTTCATTGAAGTCAGTGTATTTTTGGGGATGCTCTGCAATTCCAAAATTTAGCGGGAAGGATCAGTCCTTGAAAGACTTTTGGCTTATCCGAAGGTTGGCTCTGGGTACTTCTAAATGGATTACTACGTTTTGAAAATTTGAACTTTTTAATTGGAGCAGGTGTACATATATATACACGTATATATATATATACGGCTTGTAGGATTGTTTTTATTGTCATCTCCCTTGGAATTTTCCAAAATACTCTTCCCAAACCAACTTAACCAAAATACTCAGTCTCTTTTGAATAATATAATAAAACTGTGTAGTTGGATTGGATTGTTTGGTTTTGTGGATATGAATTTAATAATATGTCCGTACGTTACGTTGTTCGTGTTCATTTCTTGTTGTGGTTTATTTTAGTTGCTTGCACGTACGTAATATGTTTTCATTCGTTTGTTTTATATTGTTCGGACACGTACTCAGTCCTACTCGTACACATGCATTGTAGTACACAAAGGTTTTCTTCCGTTCAGAAGCTGCAGCTATTCCTCTGCAAAAGTTAAAAGGGCAATTAAATACGAATATGTATGCTTTTTTTCTGAGTTTTCCATTCACTATAAATTGCTAGTCACTTTGTAAACCGACATTTTAAAATTATTGCGGCTACTTAAAGTCAGGTGTTTGTTATATATTGTGCTGTTTTGTTTACGTACCTAATGTTTGGATGCTTTGTTTGTTGGCAAACTTGCTGTACTTGAGTTGTAAACTGTCCACTGCATCTTTTTGAAAAGTCTTACCTACGGAATAATGAAAGTTTGGCGAGCATCTTGTTATCCTTAGTTTTAAATTTGTTGAGGCTTAAATTTCCAGGTAAAGTTTTAATATGTTTGGTCGTAACCTTCGTTCCTGTTTTGTATGTTGTTGAGATCTCAGTGGTTCTTTTCAATTAAAATGGAAATTGTCCTAAGTAGAGAGAGTGGGTTGGGTATTGTGTTTCAGGGCGCAGGAATGTAGGATAGAAGAGTTGTATGGATTAGAAATTTCCTGTGCGTAGAGTTGGCCGGAAGTCGCCGGACCGTACGAGATATTAACGGTTATACATAAATGGAGCAAAACGATCATCAACAGTTGGTGCAAAAGGTAGTTCAAAATGCATCAACAATAAGGTAAAACCGGTACCGGCCGGCCGAGCCACAACACTAACAGCGGAATGTCAGAGCCCGTTTATATTTCTTTTTGGAGCGATCCGTGATTACGATAGAAAAGAAGCTACAATTGACCTAATTTCTATCTTGCGAGGCCACATCAATTGCCCATGGGCGGCAACACCGAATTCAGTTCTCGAACTGAAGTACTCTTCTGACTTGTGTGTTCGGGTTGAACCTGGACTTTCAGGGATATTGCTATCGCTGATTGACCGTTACGTTACCGTACGTACATTGACTGGTTGGTTTGGCTATTTCTTTACCCGTCCTATTAAAGTTTTTGTGCGCAATTTTGAAACTGTAAGAACGACGGATAGCTCATTTGACGCAGTTTAGCTCTAATAGGCATGGCTAACAATTTTTCGCCTTAATGTCGCGGGCATCAGACAATTTTTGAGAGATTAATTTAGAGATTGGACAAGTCGTTTCACGCAATGTCGTTATTACCGTCATTGACAAGTGAAGTGAGAAGCGAGAAGACCGAGGACTGACTGACTCAACCTGTGCTGTTATGGTGTTTGACCATGTCACGGAAACAAAGCATTGCTTTAGGAAAGATAGCGTAGCTTTCGCCGTCCTGCTGCTATTACGCCGATTGGTAGCAACCAAGGTAGCGGCAGCTAACGTATGAGCATGAAGTTGTGGTGCTTATTGAGGTTGAATGAGTAAAGCAATGCCTGAGGGCCCTTTCATGAAAGAGTAGAGTTGAGTAGCGTTAAATTTAACTGTTTTAACTCCACTCAAGCTTGAGCTTCCTTATTTAGACTCATAAAAAGGATGATTACGTTTAGTGAATTATCTCCTCCCTTGTGGTTGTGTGCTAGGCAAGACCGGCAGCTAGCTACTGTTTACTGTTTGAACATATTAAGCTATAATTGAGATTCTAGGACTGTAAGGATGCATAATTTCAGAGTCTTCGTCCATCTCGTTGACATCTGCCAGCATTTTAGTGGTGGAAGTGCTCTCATTCATTTTCGTCGTTTCATTCTAAAACAAAACTGTTGAGTGTATTTTTCTTTAACATGTGACACATTTCTCGTTACATTGGAGTGAACATACGGTAGAGATTCTTGACTCGTCACTGCTCATATTTATAAAATCTGCGCTGGTGTTATAGCTCTAAAATCTGTGACAATAATTTGCAAAAATGTATACACAGTTCAATCATGAAATTATGGATCAGTTTTAGTAACCAATTGTTTCGGGTTAGTTGTTGAGTCCAATTGCAGCTGTCTTTGTAGTGTAACTTAACTCAACTGCTACTGCTTGGGGGTCAAGTTTTCTATCATTGACCCTCGCCCCTCCGTCTCTTGTCCTTTTTGAACGGACCGCGGAGGGCAGCATTCCATAGGCCTCAATGAGTGCCTGAAAAATGCTGAGCACTTCGATAAAAAACTCAACTGCTGAAGGGAAGGGTATGGTTGGTGAAGGTTGCACTAAAACTTCTACAATTTTTTAGCGTGGCCAGAACAACAGCTAATTCTATTTTAATTTGTCGAATTTTGGTGTAAAAATGTACTTTCCTGCAATCTTTTGCTTAGTCTTGGCCAATCTTTTTACCCCTTGCTTCTCTGACAGCAGTCAGTAGTGCTTGTGCCTTGTCCGGGTTGGGGGAGGGACTTCACTCTGACCCAGACTCCCGCGTTAACTTATAATCTTGCTGTCACCAAAACTTTCGTACCCAATTTCAGACTTTTGTGGGACTTACAAATATTGCGGCGTCGTTGCCATTTTGTAGGATAGCTGTTGAAGAGTGGTTGCTGGCTGCTTGACGACGCAAATCAGACCTGATAAGCCCTAAATCAAATACACAATGAAAATAATTTACAAATATAATAAATAATAAGGTAAATTAACATTAGCCGATATATATATATATATATATATATATATATATATATATATATATATATATATATATATATATATATATATATATATATATATATATATATATATATATATAGATATATATATTTATTTATTTATTTATTTATTTATATAGCATTTATAGCACTTAGTAGCAGGTAGCAGTCACCAGTAGCGGTTTTTTAATAGTTGGCACCGTTTTGGTTCGAAGAAACCTTGTTACCTGTAAGAATCGTGCCCAGCAAAAGAATGGCACTCAAAGTAGCATTACAGGCCTGAATGCTTGTATATTGCAGCATCAAACCGATGCCAAGGGTTTCTGCAACTCCAAACACCTAAACAGAATAATTATATTAAATGTAAAATTTGTGATATATACATGATCAGTGCTCATGATGGTGTGGGGTGAAGTTGCTTTAACTCCAAATAAGTATAAGAGTACCTCTCTTTTGCAGAGTAGATCTTTAGTCTCCAAATTTTACTCTTTCATATCCATTATCCAATCCAAAACTAATTATACTCCGATCGCAATTAACCCCTAACTCTTTATGTATCAGAAATAAAATTGAAAGTACGTGCCTTCGATTTGATTTGTATCCTACTTATCAACACAGCAAAGATCATTTACCAAGTAATAGTATTAAGTGTAACTACCTGGGCTGAAGCATTCAGTAGCCCTGAGGTTGTTCCCTCGGAAACTGGATGAGTTAGCTCCGCACCAAGCTCAAATCCTAATGGAAGATAGCCTGTCATGAAAAATCTAAAATAAATAAGCATTAAGCACTTAGCTGCATGTAGTTAAAGGCAGAAAATACCACGACTCTGTTAACTAGATTGACTCGGTCAGAGCAGGCTGCAACGATACCTTCTCGATTCTTAGTTCGGTCGGACGTATGAGGTGAGGTGTCCCGACCTGAGACCGAGACAAAACCAAACCAGAGGGCCCGAAGCCCGACTCGGGCACTATCCTATTTATTTATGTGTTTATCTTAAATCTGTTATAGCTGCGTAGATAGTTTGCTTAATAAATGAGGTACTAGTACGTACGATGACAAAATTACGACGGTTTTTGTCAAAAAATTGAGACCAGATGGCCACAACGGCGACATTTCATTATGTCATCCTCCTCCTAAATTTAGGCCGTAGCCTAAGTTGAGCTATGTCCTAAAAACCTTTCTGTAAGCAATCCGAGCTCTGTGATCCATTTTAAGTTGAAGGAACGATAACGAAAAAAGCTGAAGAAGAAAAGGATAGACGTATTTACCCCAGCAATCCAGCCACAACAAAAACAATCCAGAGATGGGGCAGATGCAAAGTGGCAGCGTACACAACCATAAAGACGAAGGAAAACAAATAAACCAAAAGAGTTGTCATTCTGAAATAGAAAATATCAGTGACAGACATGGTTTACATTTTTCGTTTTGCTCATTCTCCTTCTAATCGCAAAGTTTTGACAAATTTCTTCACTGGGATCTGATCCTGGGGGGCGTTGCATAAAACTGATAAACTCATAAGATAATAAGTTCAAAAGTAATACATATGTCATATACATGCAATAAGTAAAGGTATTGTTATTATAACATGTTTCAGTTCTACGAAGAGCACGTACAATTTATTAATGAGAACCTAAAATGCTAGGCACCAAGGTAAAAACTTCTTCGCTGAGATAAAAACTAAAAAATTTAACCTCCGGCTGACTTGAAAAAGGGAGGTTCCAGTTTGGCTTGGTTTGGTTTGATACGGTTCCGGTTTCGGTTTCGGTTCTAATCTAAACCTACTGCCGGTTCCAATCGGCTCTAGTGGAACTAGCTCTAAATCTAGGGTACAAAATATTATATATACTAACTTGTAAGTTTTAGTTTTGTCCAACCAAATGCCAGTTAAGACTGATCCAAGCATACCCGCAATAACGATTAGTAGACCGATTCGGCCCACGTTAACCTCTTCTCCCTGAAATTAAGTATTTAAATTTCAAGTACAACTACTTTTGGTGTAGCTTTCCAACAACCTAATGTATATATATCAATGAAACTGTACGACTGGCGGGTGTGGTTGTAGTTTGCAGATGAAGGAATATGGGAGCGGGTCAAGGATTGGGGAGAACACGAACTATAAGGCTTTGTTTTAAGTAAGACTCTATAGACCTGAAGCAATTTGCTGATCTTAGCTGTAGTGTTGTTGACCGGCCGAAATATTCGTCGGCCGGCCGTTACCGGCCGGCCGACCTTCTGAAGACGGCCGGCCGGACGGCCGAAAACGGCTGGCCGGCCGACGGCCCGGCCGGCCAGAAACGGCCGGTTCACGATTCGAAGACTAAAAATGGCCGGAAGGCTGACCCATGAGTGCCAGAAAAAGAAATCAAGATATGAAAATGTATCCGCACAACTTAAAATCGATTTCCTGAGAACATTTTGATAAACCGCTGAAATATAAGCTCGGCCGGCCGGCCGGCCGTTTACCGGCCGTTCAACGGCCGGCTGGCCGGCCTGAAACGGCCGACCGGCCGGCCGGCGGCCGGCCGCCGGTTGGCCGTTTTCCACCCGGCCAGTCAACAACACTACTTAGCTGTAGTTATGATTATGAATTTAAAACCGGGAGAAGTGTGCTGCAAAAACTTTGTTTGACAAAGTAAATATAGCAAAGCAATGAGACTAATTTCGGAGTATATTACTGTTGATCTGTCCACTTACTGGATGATAATGCAAAACCATTTGATTGAGCAACGTGGAAACAGCGTAAAAGGCACCAACATTTAAACCTAAAATAGATAACATTATTACTGCGGTTTCAACCTTCCAATTAAGTGTTAATTATTTCATCCAAAGTAGTCTATAATCGACAAGCTACATTAGGTAGACTTCAGGTATATATTGTTATTTTTATTTAATTTTAAAATTCAATCTGAAGTATACCATAAGTGACTAGTAGAAGCAAGAAGTTTCTATTCTTCAACAGTTGCTTCAGGGAATTGAGAAAGTTCTTCTCCATTGTTGCTGCGATGGCCGCTTGCTGAGCAGCACTCGGCGGACATGGCGGTGCATCCTTGAAAACTGAAACACGAAAATTACTAAACCATAATTGATAAAAACTTTAAACTGAAATTGTAATTGCAAAACTAGATCTAGTATAATATTGATGCTCTTTTGAATTTAGTAGCTGGGAAGTGGGAACACAACAGTTCTGAAAACAACTCGCACATGTAGGCACATCAGGGTTGTATCAGTATTAAAATGAAGGAGATCAACTCCAGGGTATTTGTCTACCCTATAATGTTTGTGCTTTGCTAAATGTTGAAATTAGAACAAAATGTAGATACAAAATTGTGTGTTAGTTAAACAGTCAACCAATATTTCCTTACAAAAGAAGATAAGTAAAAAGACAATTGAATTGATGCCAGCAGAAAGAAAGAAGAGATGACTCAAGTCGGAACCAATTTGGTTCGGATCTCCAGAATTTCTGACCATCATGGGAGGAACTAAAAACCCAGCAGCTATCCCAAGCTGATTTCCAAACACTCCAAAGGCACAAGCCGTTGAGACTTCGCTGGCACCAAACCAAACTGCTGCCAATCTTGGTGGTAAGCCTGAAATCACCCAAACCTGTACCCAATGCATTAAGTGCGCACACAGTATATACTATTTTATAAAATTAGATTATTCCTAGATTGCACCAAATAAGTGTAAGACTATCAAGTGCTGGTTTCCCATTCAAATCATGGACTTATATAGTCCTCAGCTAATCCTCAGCTAGCCCTAATCTTATTTGGTGCAATCCATGGTATATTTAGGCCTCCGTATAATGTTAAAAAAATCTTTGTATTTGCTAGCAACACAATGCACGCGTTAAATGGAAGTTTTAATAATTAATTTGTTGCAAAAATCCTGCTCTGCAGAGCAGATGCCGACGTGAGATCATATGTTTACATGCTCGAGTTCACTACCCAATATCAATTGCCTATTTAAGCAGAACAATCGTTTTGAACATAAAGTAATATATCAGGTAATGCTCATAAAATGTAGACCATATATTAACAAAGCAGCACAATCAATTCTTATAGTCAGTTTACCTAGAATAAATATCTGGGAAGATCCAACAATAGTCTGTCCCAGAAAAGTGACTCCAAATCGATCTGGTCGAGCACTGGCACACTTTATCCAAGAGCCTAGACAGTTGCCAAAAGCTCCCAGGAGTCCCACCAAACGCAGTCCATAAGTATCTAGAATCCAGGCCGCGGGAAAGATCAAAGGAATGTAGGCCAACATATAAATCATGGATGTCCAATCAATAGCAATCGAAGGGACACCATAGAAATCCACCATAATATTGGCGATAATCGAATATTCGATCCATTGAAAGGCATTTGACATGGATAGAAGAATGAAGACTCCCAGGACCAACCATCGACTTCGGACCACCTTCCCTGCCCCTCCATCTGGGATCTTATCGGAGTCCAAAGAGCTTAGCTTAGACTCAGACATGGGTTGAGATTGACTTAACCGTTTTCAACTATCATTTTTAGTTAACTAGAAGTCTAAAGTCAAATCTGAAACAGAAATGTTTGAGCCTGCAAACGGTGGACAGAATTGGTGGAAAAGCAGTTTTAGATATTGGCTCTGTTACCTTAGATGCACCAAGAAAGTTCTGATAAGTGGTAAACTTGGCAACAATTAATTACAGCGCCCTTGAGAACATAATTTTATTCAAACTTAGTGTAAGGGGACGCTTTTCGCTTTTACAGTGAAAAATCAGTCTTATTCTTGCATCCACAAAAATTTGGATAGTGATTTTATCCAAGTTCCGCAGCTCCACTAAACAGAATTGCCATTTTTACACAACAACCAATATCGAATATTCATAGGAAGGCCCCTCTCTTCCCTCATTAAAACCATGAAAACCATTAAAACAAAATTGCCAAGATTATCTGAGTGAGTCACAGCTATTTCCGGTGTCACGGTGCAAATCTTCCCCCCGTGCAAATCTTCCCCCCGGAAGATTTGCACCGGTGCAATTCTTCCCCCCGGAAGTTGTGCACCGGTGCAAATCTTCCCCCGGGGGAAGATTTGCACCGGCAAAATTTCATTGTTATTAACAATAATAATTGTAACCGATTTCTTAGCTAAGCTCTCGCTTATAATTTCGACATAGTAAAATGCAGCTTAATCGAAAAGAAATTGATAATAAATAAATTGGTTGAAGCAACCCGACGATGCTTCTTTAAACCATAGCTTTCCTATTAGAGGGGAAACGGCTTTTCCGACTGCTATGGTAGCACAACAAAAACCGAATAGCTATCAAAATTCAATAAATAAAATTAATTGATTAATGCTTTAATTTATTAATTAATTCTTCTTAGTTCACTAACTCCATGAATGAAAGCTTAATTTTCACCATCTTTATTTGCGAATTCTATGTGTCTGGAACTATCATTTATTTCAATCAATTAATGTATGAATTAAAATTAACTTTTAAATTTAACTATTTTGTCTTGCAACTCAGAACTTGCATTTATTCTTTTTACTCTTTACTTCAGATTTCAGAATCCAATTAAACTTAAACTGTATCCCTCCCAAAAATTGGAAGAGGTCCAGAAATTCATAAATATATATTATACAAGGTTTTTAGAATGCTGTACTGGCATTATAACTTCCGTTTGATATGCTACATCTACACTACGTATATCATAACCTTAAAAATCTGAAAATTCAAAAAATCTTAATATTTTAAACAATTGTACATAGGTTTCAATCTGTGTGTGCATTTTCGTAGCTCTCCTGAATCATAACTTAAGTTATAGGTTATTATTAAATTATGTTAATTAAATTAATTAAATTAATTAATTAAGTTAATTAATTAAATTATGTTAAATATTTGGTGAGAATGCGTTTACTTTGTACGCAAGTTCATTCAAACACTTTAAAAATTAAAAATTAAATTCTTGGTATTCTGGGGCGGACAATCGGCATCCAAAAAGTTTTGTCACCAATTTTGCTCGAATGTTGGTTCCAGGGGGTGTCAGAAACCTTGAACATGCAGAGCTGGAAGTGGGTCACGGATACCCGCGGGTACCCGCGGGTCGGGTAGGGTGTGGGTCAACAAGAGTGACCCACGGGTTAAAGGTGGCTCAAAAGTGGGTCAGTCGAGGTTCCAAAATTCATATTTTAACACTGAAATTTCAAAAATTTTTCGGCTTCGCCGAATTCTAGTGTTGTCTGATTTTTGTTTTTCCGTAAGATCTGGCCAAAATTATCACAGCTTCCGCAAGTTGATGCCTATATTTTGAAAAATGACAGCGTTTAACATGTAGCACTGTCATGATTTCTGTAAATAGACGATACATAGCAAAAGTATGTGCAGGTTACAATGTAAGAACCGTCCGCAAGATTTGTCCTTCAAGCTCAGTGAATTTCTGGGGAAATACATTACACAATTACGACCGTCTGCTAATTCTACTCAAGAAAAATGTTCATAATTGTGCTTTAATTTTGTTTTTCTTTCATTTATTTGAATTTGCAAAATTATATAAGACTTCAAATATTCAAATCAGTTGTTTTCATTAAACTGCAGTCATGTTCGAATGGATTTAACAGCTAAATATTTATATTATTTTATTTCTGACCAAGATTTAGCCAAGATTTAGCCTTAGAGCATCATTAACAAAAAGTGGGTCATGTGGGTCATATAATTTTCCGCGGGTCACGGGTATGGGTCAGGTGGGTAGGGTCAAGGGTCCGCGGGTCGCGGGTCGGGTGCGGGTCAAAAATATTGACCCACTTCCAGCTCTGTGAACATGAATCTGAGATTCATTTTTCTATTCAGCTTTTCGTTAGCTCAGCATTATGCTAAGTTTACACCTTTAGCTTACAATATAAGATATCAAAAACCTGAATTGAAAACGAATTTCGGATACGTGTGCAAGCATTCATGAAGCCACCTAGAGTAGAATTAACTCATCCTACAAAATCGATAACCAGACAGCTTTTTGTTGACGTTGCACCTCCAGTTTAAATTTCAAAACTCCCTAAAATTTTAATTTATTCATTTTTAAAACCTTGAAATCTTCTTTAAACCAGCATCAACCTGATTTGATAAACTAAACAGGTAGATTTGAGATTTTTTAAGTTTCATTACTAAGTTTCATTACAATTTAGCTTTATGAATTAAAACTGCAAAGACGACAGGTTTGAGGACGCATGACATCGATTCAACTATTACTTCACCTATTAAACAAATAACTGGCGAAAAATAAAACGTAGAATTGTTTGAGTTATTTTGAAATTGCACCCAAAACTGTTGGATCATGTGTTGCTAACTTCACAGTGTGCTCTGAAAGCTGGTGCAAATCTTCCCCCGGGGGAAGTTTTGCACCGGTGCAAAACTTCCGGGGGGAAGATTTGCACCGGTGCAAAATTTCCGGGGGGAAGATTTGCACCGGTGCAAAACTTCCGGGGGGAAGATTTGCACGGGGGAAGATTTGCACCGTGACACCGGGGCAAAATGTTATTCAAGGCAAGCACCGTTCAACGGAAAGATTTAAAACTGAACTTACTCTAAGCTTGGAGTTCTCTAGATAGACCAAAACTCAGACAAAACCTTAACTTTAAGGAAAAGCTAAAAGCTTCTAGATTGATGAGATACAAAATAAAATCGACAAAAACAAGAGTCTCACTCTCCCATTATAGCGGCATTTTAATTCACGTGCGCCTATTAAGAATTAACTTCAACTGTCAAAAAGAAACACTTTGCACCTTTAAATTTTAACTGATAAAACTTGCATTCCTTGAAACATTGCATAATTAAACGATGAACGATCAGAACAAAGTCGTTAGCCAAAATTAATGACAGAAGATACAGAAATTTACGGCAACCTAAATTCGTTTTATTAAATTGCATAAATGCTTTATGACGATGATTAACCGTCCACCAGATAGTGAATTATTAGATAATACATCATTTTCTGTTTTCATTGATTACAAAAAGTTAAATTTGTCTGGCTAGGTAACTAAATATAGGTATATTCATACTGCATTGAAACTATATGGGCAGGACACAGGTAATCTTGCGCAATTGGATATTTGCTTAAGCTAAATAAAGGATGTTTTCATAAAACATTTATCCGAATTCTAATTTGTGAAAAACGGAACAGTTCTAGTGCCATTCCGAAATCAAACGAAATAGGAACTGAGGATGGCTAAAATATTCTGGTAGTTAGTTACTTATAGAAACTTTTATGCATTGTACTTAAGGAAATAACTATGTATATATTGCCATACCGCAAGTGGGTTTTAATTTCGTTGAAGGTTTAGTTCAGTTCAAACGTCAAGATAAATCTGCTTCTTCTAAATACGTCCGTGTTCCATAATTAAAACCTATTCTTGTGATTTTAGGTAAGTCTTGAAATAGGTCTAAGATTTTGCCCTGAAAATTTTAGATCTGATTTAAAGTGGCTATTGTATTCGCAATCAGAAACCTAGACTTTCATAAGGGTAATATACGAGACAGAAAGACAAACTACACGTCACACAGCACTGTATTGATCGCTTTAATCGGTGCAGCATCGGTTTGTCGTTTCGGGTTCGATCACCAAAAGTGCTTTTATATATTATTTTATCATTATATTATTATACTATAGCAGTACCTTTCTGTGTAGCACATTATGTTGAAATTTGCAAATGACTCACATCTTTCTCGTTATTAGTCGGCCACACCAAGTGCAATTTTTTTATCTTGACACTTGTCCCGTTAGGAAAGCAATAAGGATAGTAATAAATACAGAAACGTAAAAATTGATGACTTGCTCAGTATCAGGTAGGATCAGGAATTCCAAAAGAAAATTAGAAAAATATTAATCTTGCTCCTTTGTATACCACCAAATAGTAGGCGTAAATTCAAGGAGAGAAGCTTAGCAAGGTAAAATGTGTGTATACGCTGAGCTTCCTACTAGCTTAGGAGTAGCTTATACTCGAGCCAAGCTTGTGGAAAAAGCTGTGGAGGGAGTCACGTGATTTAAGCCTGAGTGATACACAGCTTATTTCCCGTGGAAGGCAGTAGGAATGAACCCTTTGAAAAATGGAAGAAAAAGAAAGAAAGCAATCCTGGTATTAAAAAAGCCAGCCCATTATTTTGGTAAAAATGCTTTGACTAGGCCCTAAAATTGGAACCTGATAAGTTGTACTTTGCACGTTTCCGGGTTGCCGGTTTGAAATTTGCAAAAACACATATGGAGGCGTTTAGTCTACTGCAAATAAAGTCAAGCTTTAATGCTTGAATTAAAACCGTTAAGCTTTAATTCAACGTTGAAGGAAAAACTGCCAGTAAAGGTCACACATGAATGGGCTTTTCAGAAGAAAAGAAAAAGAAGAAAAAAACAGAAGAAAAAACATATAGATTAACACGGGCGGCCTGTAACAGATGTTTTCTCAGGCTGACATAAAACTCAATCGAACCTTCAATTAACATTCTGCCAAAAGCGGAGGCCAGGCCAGACTACAAAAAAACTGGTTATAGGATTATCTTAGAAAGTCTCTGGAAACACGGAAAGATCTGGGGTTTTCAGCAATTTTTGTCTATTGGGCTTTCCAAAAATGCTGCTTTAAGAAAAAGGATTATGGCTTCATTTTGGTCTAAGAAAAAGCATGAAGAGGTCTATCTATTTCTTTTCTACTTTCACAAAACTGTTGATATGTTTTGATAGGTGACATTTAAGTCTTCCGTACCAGGAGCGTCTGTAATAATAAGAGTTGCTTGGCAGTGAAACTTTTAAAGGAGGATAATTAGTTAGTTCACTGGGCAACAAACACAGCAGCAAACTGTTTCTTTAGCTTCAGCTAGGAGCTGAAGCTTTTGACATGAAACTGAAGCACTCTCGAAAAGAAAGACTTAGAAGAGAGGAACTTGAAATGGAAAATCCCAATTGCTTTATTTATTCCTCTTCCGTTGCGTCATGGCTTTTAGAAATCCTTTACTTTTATTACAACCACTGAAATTTGATAAAGTTAACAGAAAAAATCCCTGACTAAAGTTTATATACCTGCTCGTGCTCCTGCTAGTAACTGCTAACAACCGCCTAATGTCGGAGTAAATTTCTGAAAAGCCAGAAAAATAGCCAAAAAGTGCCAACGCCGGTGCTGTTTCTTGGCATGTGTGCTTCGTCAAGTCAATAGCAGCTGCTTATCATCAACTTACCGAAAGTTTTAACTTAATTTGACGTTCTTATAACAACACAATATCTCTACATATGTTAGGTGGAATTTTTTCTCCAGAATTTATAAACCAATATAGCCTAAATCCAAACTTATTCTGCTTAACAAAAATTTTATAAAAGAGGGCTTACATTAACAAACAATAATTAAAAAATTATCAAAGCCCGGCTCGGTGTTTGCTAGTTGAAAAATCAAGATTATAATAATGTTCCAAATTGGCTTCTCATTATTATTAATCTCCCTCCTCCCATCCCATTATATACTAGGTTTCGGAATATTATTTCTAATATTTCTGCAGGATTTCTGACATAATTTCCGCACAATTCTGCAGGTAATATAGAAAAGTTTAAGCCAAAGCAGATGCCGATTTTGCTTCACAGAGTACTGCAGAGCAATTACTTGCTGATTCGATTGAATTGAAGCATAAAAGAAGTTGGCATCAAATGTAGTTTGCTTGTGAGGAAGGAACGTGTTTATACTCCCCGTTCTTGTGGAAGGTTCTTGTGGGAGAACCAGTTAGGTTGGCTTGGATTAGGTTAGGTCAGGATTATTCCGGCTAATCCGCATCAACAATACATCTAAATTATTAATATATTTAGAGCTGGGGCCGGTTCCAATTTTCGAAACCGGTTCCGGTTCCGGTTCTAGGGTACCGGTTCCGGTTCCGGTTCCGGTTCCGGTTCTAGCTTCCGGTTCCCGGTTCCAAGTACAAAATTTGTAGTGATAATTTTCTTTGTTGTTTAACATTTGTTGTAGACCCCTATAGGGCTTATACAATCAAAATGAAGAAGCAATGGTATAAATCAATTGGATTAAACATGCCAAGCAACTAGACAACAGTTTTTTTAATTTTCTGAATCAATTTTCGATTTGTTACTGTAGAACATTTTTGGACATCTTGTAACCTACCATACCCTACATTAAAACTTTTAATATTTACTTTTGTCATAAGAAACAAAATTGTTCCGGCAGTTGACTGTTCAAGGGTACTGCATATCAAAATGTTTATGATGCCTGTATAGTATATCCTGAAATTATGGATTTGAAAAAATGAACAAACAGCGCGGTATATCAACAGCGCCTACCAACCCAAAGAAATCTTAAAAGCAGGAAAACATTTCAAAAATTTATAAGAATTGCTGAAAGCTTAGTTTTAAATTTCTTTTAACTAACTTTTAACTAACTACGGTCGCTTCCGAAAGATGTTTCCAGAAATTTTAAATGTAGTTAATATATTTGAAAATAGGAAATTTTTTTAAATTTAATTTAGTGCTCTTTCACACAGACACACCTCTATGTAAGTATTTAGATCCTAACAACAGATTAGTTACGCCGACGTCTCTTTCTATTTATGCACCTTCTCTCTTACGAAAAAGTTCCTGAAAAATAGGAAAATAGGTACTATCAGTTTTCAAATGTTTCTGCTCCTGCAAAATTTAAATTGTTCTTCGGAGATGTTGACTCCAGGTTAGGTCTAAAGAATATTTGTAGCGTTCTCAAAAGCAGCTGCGTTTTGGAAGCAAAAGTAATGAGATTAATGAAAATAAAACTATATACAAACTTATAGTCTTTCGATTGCTCTAACCAAAACTTACAAATTTGCTCTTCAAAGTATTCTTCGATTCCTTGCGGTTTAAATTATAATAAGGAAAATTGATTTTCAAAGCTCGTTTGATTTGGCTTGATTTGGTTTGGTTTTCGAGTTTGATGTCTCTGCTCCGCAGCATCTCTGCCTAAGCACAGCAACACGAAATTTTGAACATGGCGGCTAGATTCATGAACACGGATTCCTCTCAACTCATTCCAGCAATTAGATAGCGTCTTTACCCACACATTTTTGAGAAAACTGTTCAGAGAAATTTTTCAGTTTTGTGTTTAATTGTGCTCGAGAGAAATACAAGCGTCCAAACTTGAAGCTTTTGGCGAAATTCGAATAAAATTTACATTTTCTCAAAATATTGAGCTTTTTTGTTCATTAAGCAATTTCAGAGCAAATAGCCTTCGGGAGACGCTTTTTGTAGCGTGAACTGAGATCGCCAATCTTTTGCTTCCCACACATGGAGACATCAATCCCTGTTCAAAGCTTGTTTTCGTGTGATCGCATGTCCAAGTTGAACATTCTATTTTAGACTGGCGTACTCTGCATACTTGTAGTAACTTTAAAATTATTAAATTTAACTTAGCTTTAAAATGATTTAAAAATTATCGTTGAACTCCAAAAATTGAATAATAGTCTTTCAATGTCTGCTGCACGTGACGTAAACTAATCAGCACATTTTGGTCATTTTAGATTCAGTTTAGCTTGAGTCGAAATTCTGCAATAAATACCAAAATTTTCCGTACTAATATTAAAGCAATTAACTAAGTGAGAATAAACAAATATTTAGAATATTCGTTCATCGAGCTATTCGTTAAGTCTTCTTGAAATGTACACAACTATTCGTATGTAGTAATTCGCCGATTTCGAATTATTCGCTAATGATTCTACATTCGTGCCAACGCAGGCCCAGCTTCAACTGCAGAGACAAAAAAATCATGAATCAGAATCAAATGCTGATAAATTATAAGATCCAGGCCCAAAATCCAACTATTGCAAATTTTACATTTGGCAAAAATTTTACTTCAAGCTCAATTTTTGAGCCTGGAACCGGCCGGTTCCAAATTCTACCGGTTCCGGTTCCGGTTCCGGTTCCGGTTCCGGTTCTAAAAATCCTTCCGGTTCGGTTCCGGTTCCGGTTCCGGTTCCGGTTCCAACCGGTTCTAGTGGAACCGGCCCCAGCTCTAAATATATTATATGTGCTGCTTCAGAACCTATTCATTTTTTGTAACAAAAGCAGAAAAATCCTGACTTCCATTATATCATGACAATTCGTATCATAAAGCAACATGCAGCACATCTTTTCTTTTCTTTCTTTTCAGGTTCAATTAAGTAGAGCCAAGTCCAGACCAGGTCTACTCTAGATCTTAAATATTTGGATTTCTATCACACTTCGCTTGTAAGTCCAAGGCAGCGCAAAGGTGCCCAGAATCTGACTGTAATTTTGTAAACCAATTCAGACTCTTACGTTTTTGAAAATTTAGCTTACAGCAGGAGCTAGATCTCATCTCAAGAGGTCACGTTGACAATTAAAACAAAGCCCCCCCTGTCGATTTCACTCAAACACGGGAACTTGCAAAGGAAGCTAAAGAAACATATGTACACGAATAAAGCAAAGGACACCATCTCGATTGCAGTGCAAACAGTGTTAAACTGGGTCGGTTACTGGTTGTTTGCCGAAGCAGAGAATTAGCAGAAACTTGTGTAACAGCAAAATCTGCCGAAACAAGTTCCAAAAGTATCACTTCAAAATTTGTTCTAAGCTAAACATCATATCTCTCAAAAATACGTCCAGACTTTGTGACTGCTTAAGATAACAGTTGAACAAGTCAAAAACTGTCAGTGCGCAAATCAAACAAATAATTTGTTGACTTTTTGCTGAATTTGCGAAATAAATACCTAAATCTCTGCCCAGATAAAGGATTGCCTAGCCTAGCACTAAATTAGTGGGAAATGAAGTTGAATTATCGGGAACTTCAGGAGTAGGTTGAGCCAAATCATCTTTAATATGCAGGTGTTGTTCACAAGTAAAAATAGTTCGAAACATAATTTGCAACAACAACGATTGTTGGAACGATGTACGTGTAGCCTTTGCAATACAAAATACAAAAACACAGCTGCATAGAAGTTAATATTTAGATCAAATAACTTTAATCTAATGTAAGGAAAAAACGAATGCTCTGAATATTTAAAACACAAACTCACTAAGGTTGACCCTTTTAATTTAAGATATTTACTTTTTTAAATATATAAACTTCTGGACTCTTTAACATTTAAAAATTGTAAACAAAACTTAAAACATTTATCAAATTCGTTCGTTAAAACGTTTCATTTAATAAAGTAGTTCTATGGCTATCCGCCCTGGATGTCTTCTATTTTAGGCATTTGCATGGAAACTGGCTGCCCACAGCAGATCCAATTGGCGCCGGTTGGGGAATCCAAGGAATTTTGGCAGTCATAACCCTGAGGACACGTTCCAGCAACGCCAGGAGTGCAATACTGTGGCTGATTTGTATCCGGATTTATCAAGGCTATCTGGCCAGGATATTGGCAGTGATTTTGACCAGCCAATCCTGCAAATGAATGGCACATTGAAGTTAACTTTATGAATAAACTGTCGCAAGCACTCAGTCATTGCTACATCGACAGATGTAGTGTCCGGAAATAACAAAAAGAGACTATGAATATTTTTCTTTGCATGAAGTATCTTTGCTGCACGGTTCTTTGACAATAAGCCGAGCTAATTGCTTGCGTAATTGCCTGGTCGACTGACATTACATACATACCATACCAGCAGTGTTTGGTGCTTTAACAGTGAGCATACAGAAGCGTATACTGGATGGGTACACAATTGTGGGGAGTTCACTAGATATGTACAGGTTTGTGGGGAGTCAGCCGTTGCACGCAGAGCATGTATATACATGCAGCCGGTAGCAGAGAACCTGCCAGCTGTCACACTCGTCTATTATGTACTCTTGAGTAGGGTTGCGCCGGGGCCGTGTAATGGGGTCGGGGCTTGGGGCCGGGCTGGCCCCGGTCCCGGAATCTGGGAAGGCCCCGGTCCCGCAATTTTGCTAACGGCGCAACCCTACTCTAGAGTCTTGGTAATGTCCTAAGCAAAGGCAACAGCCAGTCATATTGCAAAAAGCCTGCTCGTCAACAAAGTTTTATAAATGGCCTCATTCATCGACGGCCCCACAATACAGAAAGTTTTGATGTATGATGGTTTGATAAGTTGATAAGTTGATAAATTAATTGATAAGTTAGTTGATAAGTTGATAAGTTTTGATAAGTGTAGAAGTTTTGATGGAAAGTCAAAAACAAAACCAAAACGAAAACGAGACCTGACACGGGCACAAATACACTGACCTCCAGTGCAGCAAATTCCTTGGCCCGAGACATCGCTTATAGATTGACAGGTATATCCGCCGGGACATGGTTGACTGCTGCTGCATTTCATTGGCGTTGCTGAACCAATTGCTATGAATGGAGAAGTGTCAGCGGGGCAAGTATCACCTATGATGAATTTTTGAAAGCAAACGTTTAGTTTAGTCACGTTTCGAAATTCCAGCTTCTATTTCACTGTTAAGGGTAACATTGGTTTTTATACTGATTTTAAGGTACTAGTGAGCGATTCTTCCTCCAGAAGTTAACACAAACGAAATGGAAATTCCCAATCTGAAAAACTGAAATCGACTTTTTCTCGGCATGTAATTTTTTCTGAAATACATGCTTATGCATGCACTCTTGATTCTAAACAGCTGAATTTACAGGTTAAAGTGACTAAAGATATTTTCTAGGCCATCCAACATTTCAGCGCATTTTTTTATTAGGTAATTGCTCTTACTGATAAAGCCAGTACGGCAACAGTAGGCTTCCTGCGCATTCGTAGGAGAGGCGGTGCAGGTGAAACTCTCTGGACAGTTTCCGCTCAATCCAAGATTGCAGGGTTGAGGACTGGTCAAACCAATCGGTATATAAACATTCTCCCCGTTCGGGCAGTAACCTGATCCAGCTACAACAAAACGGATGGGAACATTGAATTATAAAAGTATGCAAAAATGTTAATTGAATAATTTAAAATGTCGTCTAAAATGTCAGTGTAGTTTGGGTCGATTTCAAACATCAGCTTATCTTGGTTTCGTTTGTTCTTTCGTCTAGTTCATGCGAAGTGAACAGTACTGACTAGCTAGAATAAAAGCACATATTTGCAATTTTACATGCATGTTTACGTTTGTTTACCATGACTGAATAATGTTATAACTATCGCTATTTCTAACTTCCTTCCTTCTTGCCAATCCTTTTTTCTAATCTTTTGTATTTGGTATTAAACGCAGTATTTGAGCATTAAACTGATGATGTCTTCCTTACTGGCAGATTGACAACAGTATCCTGTGGCTCCTCCTGGCAGTGCACCATTTGTAGAGGATGAACAGACTGATCCTTCAGGACAACGAAGATATTGACTGCAGACTTTTGCTCTACCTGTTCTGGCATCGGTAACGATAGAATATCCTTCGGAACATACCACTAAAACAGAGAAGATAAAACATTTAGGATTAAAAGCTTTAGTTTTTAGAAAAGCTTCCCATTCCCTTACTCATGCGCACTCAATGGTGACTCTATTTTGTTGGATCCGAGTTATAAAATCTTAGATATGTCATAAATGTTACATCTAGAACTAAAACTATTAGATATCCTATCTATCTTAAAATGTTCATATCATTAAGTTGCTGGTTTCCTTTTGGGTGTTTTTCATTCAGCTTCACCGATTTCTGAAAAAACTGCTCGACAGATTGGGGTGAGTTTTGGCAGAGTGAATATTCGCATGTCTGCGGAGAGACGTTCTTTTTTGGTTTTGGGCTAAAAGTTTCGGTTTAAAACTTCTGAGGGGCGTTTCAAAAGATTCTCCTAAGTTCGCTCCTAAGCAGGACTTAGGAGCGCTCCTAAGCTTAGGAGCATCTTTTGAAACGCCCCCCTGGTTTCCAGTTGCAAGAAAGATCAATGCAAAGTTGCGAAGTTTCGTGTCGCCGTGCATTCGCCGATTTTCTCGACCGAGCCAAATCCGAAACAAAGGTTCCTCGGCCCATATGTCTGGTATATGGTAACACAAACAGAAATTTTGGTCGATTCTGCAGTTTTGAGTAATTGCTGTTTAAAGATCGACGGCCTATGTTCAACGGTTGTGTCACAAGACACAAAACTAAGTGTTTTTGCTGTTATATGCATAACAAGCAGAATATACTCATTCAAACTTTCAAATAATGTGTAAACAGTTTTCCAATACCAAAGTTAATAAAGTTACAACGAATCAAAAACTGCTGCGTAAAAGGAACATAAAAGAACGGGACGGTTTAATCCTGCAAGTAATTCATATAATGCAACACCCTAGGTATTTACCTAGGAAACCAGTACTTTAGCGAACTGACTCCGAAAACTGTTATCGCTGTTATTGCTATTATTGAGAAGGAACAGCGATTATTGTTGGTACTAAGAGAATATTGCGATTAGGTATCCTCACCATCGATTGTGCAACAGTAGCCCTGGAATACATTGCTACTGACAGAGGTCTGGCATGAGTAGCCTGAGGGACAAACGTTCACCACATTATTGAGAATGCAAGTCGTCAGTTGACCGGACGGATTTCTATAGGGAACCTTTCCCTCCGGGCAAATACCTAAAACCCAAGAAAGTAAAAGCAGTTGTCTAATCACATTAAGCCCTACAAATTTAACTGTTGCTGTAGCTATTAGCTCATATTTGCAATTAACAGAAAGGCCAACAAAAAAATAAAATTATGTTTTCAGCATGCCGACGTTCCTCCAGCTATCACTCAATGCTCAAAAAACGGATAACCTACTTTCTCCACTAGCACCTCGGCAGCAGTAATATTTTCCTAATGCATTGTTTAGTCGGCATACAAAACTACTAGGACAGTCTGATCCGGTGGCAGAAGGAATGCAGGTGCGAGCCTGAAGAGTGATGCTGTCTACGTAAGCTCGCTCATTGTCCGGACAAACGCCTAAAATACAAACTTTGAAAAACCCACAAAGCTACGATTTCAAGGATAGTTCGTATACTCACATTGATTACTATTGTTGTGTAGCGATCTGACGGTTTTTTTGTAATATGTTTTAAGCTAAGAATTTAGACGAAGTTATGACCTGCTCGTTCATCCATAGCTCATACTTACGTTCAGTGAAATACTGTATTATATATTGAAATATGTATGCAGTCAGGTAGTAACGATTATCTGTATTCACTGAAGTCACAATAATTATAGTTATGTATATAATATTCACGAACCCACTATCCCACTGTCAACCAAATTTAAAGGAATTATTCTTTCATTTCTTTCAGTGGATCAAATTCCCTTTCCTTAGCATTTTGGTGAAATGATGTTACAAACCCATGCTTGTAGAACCACAGCAGATGCTTCTTGATGGCATTAATGGATCAACTAAACACCGGAATCCCTCCATTGGACAAGATTTACTCGCACTGTTTTGACATTCGTATATGAGATTTGTATTTGGATCCACAAAAGCGATTTCTCCATCGGAACAAGCTTAGGAATAAAAACAGAAATGCCAATTAAAAATTCGACTGTTGAAAAATTACTAAGCTATGATTTTAACTTGTTTAAAACATGACTACTGGGTTTGGTTACAGTTTCGGTTTGGTTTTGGCCAAAAAGTTGAAATATAAATTTAAATCCGTTGAAACAGCTTTCGGTAAAGGTTTGATGCACTTTTAGTCAGACTTTTTGTTTTTTTGACACAGATTAATTGCAAGTACTACTGCAGTATTAAACAAACTTTAGTAGTGTTGCATAAACACTTTCAAATACCTGACGATCCACAGTAATTATTGCATTGTTGCAGAGTAGCGAAGCTATTTCCGGATACTGAACATCTAAAAATATGATTTATTGTTGGAATTATTATATATATATACACATGAATTACCAACGGATCAATATTTTTGTGTTTTAGGAAAATACATTGGAATATTGTGTTTTAAGAATGATGATGACTGGAGAACCACAATGATCCATTAAAATTCTCTTACAAATCACAATTTAAATTAATCTTTCACTGATCTCAAATTATTATTGCATTAGTGTAAACTACTTTGGATTGTACAGATTTAAAGTATGTAATGTTCAGGGACCATATCAGAAAAATTCTAGTTATTTGCATTTATCTTTACTCAAAATCAATTTTTGAAAAAATATTCATCTCCGAAAGCCCAACAAATTGGGCTTGAATACGGACATCCACATCACACTTCAACATTTTACTCAAAGTGTGACAAGGCTGCTATATAAGCATCAGCAAGCCGATTATTAGTTATTACATAGCTCGAGCTCTCGAGCCATGCTCTGCACGCTGATGGCCCCCCCGCAATTGGGTACCTAGTGGACCCCCTGCAAATCAGTACCCAGTACGCAATTGCGTATGCTCACTTTTTCTACCATAAGCCCCCCCCCAGCAAATGTGACCTATCATGCGCCAGTTGAAAAAATAATAGGTCTGTTTTGCGGGGGTTGTGTCGAATGATAGGTAACATTTGCTGGGGGAGTGAGTGCCTTCCTGTAGAAAAGAGTGAGCATACGGAATTGCGTGCTGGGTACTGATTTGCGGTGGGTCCACTAAGTAGCGTGCAGAGCATGGCTCGAGAGCTGATAACAGAGAGCCTGCCAGCTTTCACACTCTTATCTATTATGTACTCTTGGTTTAATGTAATCAGTTTGTCTGTCCTTAGTTGAGTGTGATCGTATGCGGGATAGTATTCCTATCAGTATTTGCTGTGCATTATTGTTAATCCTGTCCTCGCCTACTAAAACTCATTCTTATTATAAAATGATGCTTTTAGTCTTTCTTTATTAGGGCAGATTATTAGTTAGGAACTCTATTTTCGACCGGTAGTTGCACCCTTGTTTACCTGCAATCGATTAGCCTCATTAAGTTCCGGTCAGTAAGCTGGAAGTTAATATAATGTACAACCGAAATGATTAGCTTCATAATTGAGGAAAACTGTGTAAAGTTGCGCGCAATTGAATTCTATGTTTAAAGCGCTAAAATTTGAAGCGTTACAGTTTCTTCAATTCCCAGCCCTGCAAATTACAGTGTTTCGAAAGAATTACCTACCCAGTATCCTGAAAAATCATGCACCGTCCAAGAGCTCGATTATAGAAGTATCGCGGTATTGGATTTGAGCCACAATTGCTGAGCGTTATAGGAGGCTGTTTGCAGACAGCCGCTGAAATATACAGTAGCTACACAGTTCTAATAAACTCAGACTCAAAAAGAATAGCAGCGCTAATCCATATGGAATTTTTAATCTGTGGTGCAGTTGTTAGTGCAACTTACCGTATTCATAACCGGACTTATTAGGTGACATCCTTTTCTAAGCTCTCAGATCCTGATTGTCGCAACGAACGTGCGATGAATTCAGAAAATTTCAGAAAGTTATGTATAAAACGCAGATATTATCAAACACCTAACTTTTTCGTACCTATTCTATATATCTGATGTTTTTGGATTAGCTTTGTTAGTTGTCAGTTTTGATATGAAACTTTGAGCTGAACAGTTGTTTTATAACTAAGCTTCTACAAACTTTGATACTGATCGTAAAACCTAATCTCTGTTTGTTTCGAAAGTGCTTATTTAAAATTGATAATTTCTTGATATTGATAACTGAATTGATAATTTCCAATTACCACGAGTTGGACAGCAATAGTGAATAACTTCTGATCCAGAACTAATAGGAATGCACTCGTAGTCCTGGTTACAGTCAGTATCTCGTGTACAAGTCACTGTAACATCCGAATCCACCTGCGGCTGCCCTCCATTAGGACATGCTGAAATATGTCCACACTCAAGAAATAATCTCGAATATTTGGAAAAAACATAAAATACAAAACATGAAGATCGACAAGGATTATCGACAAGTTGCTCAGTCAACACACGACACACAGTTGAAAATTAACGCTACTCCCATGTGTTATTAACTCTAATCATTTTGATGAAGTTAAGGTTTTCAGCTACAAGCTCCTTTTAAAGTTTTAACATAACTTTAATTTAAATTAACTTTAAATTTTAACTGAAATTACTTAACTTAAATTAGTTTTAGCATAACATATCCGTCTAAAAGTGTAAATGTCTACCTCCTCCACCGCAGTAAGCTTCACATCGCTGCCTTGTAGCGAAATTGTTGGAGTTTCCGTCACATCCATTGTATTGAAAAGATTCACAAGAGCGTCGTACAGCATTAAAATACCATCTAGATGTCTGGAGACCACAAACTTTCCCAGCGTCAAAGCGTAGATTACAAGTGAATTCTAGAAAATAGAATATAGTACGAAAGGTTTGGAATGTTTCAAAACTTATGAAATAAAAAGCTCCCCTGGTAAAATCCTTAAAAGCTTTTACCAACTGCAAACAAAAATGTTTTTCAAAATTCTTGTCACATATTTAAATATCGCTGTGTAAATGCCACATTTTTTGCAATATACTTTAGGTATATTTCCAACCTCTAGTAGGGCAGCAACCGTAAATGTATCCGTCAAAGAGACATTCGTAGCCAGAAGGACAGGCGCCAACATCAGCATCGGAGCAAGACCAGTACTGATTGGATCCACCAATCGCGGCCCGTCCTTGTGGACATTTTGGATCTTCTACAAGTTAAAACATGTTTCAGTAAGAGTAATTGTACATATACTCTAGATTTCAGTTAGTCGATATGTACTCTAGATTTCAGTTAGTCGACTTGCATTACCATAGACTTTCAAAAATCTCAAATCCAAAATATACGGTAATCGGAGTTGCTTTAATTTGAGAAAATATATAAAGTCAACGAGATTACCCACCCGATAAGAGCTAATAATAACAGTCCAGTGAAATGAGTTGACAGAGTAAACTTCTATGACTACTAACTACCGTTAATTAGTTCTTGGCCATGCATGCATTTTAGCTTTAGCTTTAGCTTAGCTTTTGCTAAAGTTTAGCTATGTGCCATACAAAAGTGCCATGAAAAATGCATATGAATGCAACTCCGGTTTGACAAAAGTGAAACAATAACATGGGCAGTCTTCATCAAAAATTCATTCAATATTCATGATAAAAGGGGTTTAAAATGCACATTCGAAGTATTATGGCAAACAGAATACTTAAAAGTAACGTCTTAAGTCCGCAAATATTGTGTGAGACGAAAACCCATAGCAAGGGAAAACATTTATAGCTTTGCAATATCCTATTTGTATCAATTTGCTTCATTCATTAGCTTTCCCACGACTTCGATGGCGACTGCCGCGCAACTTGAGTCTGTGCCTTCTGCGAATTTCAAAGCATACATCCCAAAAACGATTCCAAAATTCATCCACTACAGCTACAGATCAGACTAATACTGTTGAGCAGAGAAATAGAAAATAAAGTTCCACTTTAATCACCATACATTGACAATAGCTAATTGAAAAGGTATTGAATTTCTATATTGGATGAAATCCCATTTTATCTTATAATTTTATTAATATTTCATTCTTATTAGCTTTCAGTTTATGACATTCTCCCGCGGCCGTTAGGTGACACTTCGCTTGAGATGTTGACCTCATCGTCTTCTGTCTCCAAGGGTGCCAAATCCTTTACGACACGGCGACTGACTTGACCACTAGGAAATTGTAGGCGAACAAAGCGCACTTCACCGTCAGTTGACGGCAGAATCTCGATGACTTTCCCCATAGCCCATGTGTTACGGGGAACAGATTGACCTTTCACCAGATAAATGTTATTGACCACGGGCCTCCACTTCTTTTCACCTTTTTTAGCTTTAAAGTAAGTGGTCTGCGATTCGCGCAGTTCTTGTAGATACTGGTTCCTCCATATCTTCCAGAATAAATCCAGCTTTGATTGAATGATCTTGTAGGACTCCAGTATCGATGCTGCCTTAGCATTGGGGTAGGCTTCTCCGGGATCGCTGTCAACCGGAGGCAAAACAGTTGGAGGAAGGTTAAGCCTGGTGGATGGGGAAATGAAGCAGGCAGGAGTCAAGACCTCCCCGTCATTGAAGCTTGGGGACGTCTGCAGCAAAGGACGAGAATTTAGAGTACCTTCTATTTCACAAACCAGGGTTCTGAGCGCATCCTCAGAAATTCGGAATTTCCACAATACCTTCCTAATAGCCCTCTTTATCAGACCTATTAGGCGCTCGTAAAAGCCCCCACACCAAGGGGACCCTTCTGGTAGGAATTTCCAGGCTATTTCCTTGCTGGCCAAGAATGATTCCAGGTCATTCTTGTCGTCTGTGATCATCCTTTGGTTCCATATCACCTGTAGAACTTCAGATGCTTTCCTGAACTGGGCGGCGTTATCCGACCAAAAACTGGAAGGACTGCCTCGGCGTGCAATGAAGCGTTTTATTCCGTTGATAGCCGATTCGGAAGTGCAATCAGCGATTAGCTCGAGGTGGACGGCACGAGTAGACAGGCAGGTGAAGATGCAGATCCATCGTTTTTCGTATGGCTGCTTGCGTGCGGACTTCACATACAGAGGACCCAGATAGTCCATACCGGAGAACGTGAAGGCAGGAGAGATACTCAGGCGTTCTTTTGGAAGCGGAGCCATCTTTGGAGGTTTCAGAGTCCCACCTTCTGTTCGCTGACAATGAAACAGTTGCGAAGAACTTTTTTCACTTCTGAGAGCCCTTGTGGTATCCAGAAGTTTTTTCGCAGTTGTGTCAGTGTGGCTTTAGCACCGAAATGATGCACTCGGTGATGGGCTTCCAGAATTAGCAGCTTGGAAAACGGATTGTTTCGTGGGACCAAAATTGGAAATTTTTCATCATCATCAACCGGGGAATTTGCCAGGCGCCCTCCACATCTGAGGACGTCATCTTGTAGAAATAAGTCCAGTTGTTTAGCTAGCTGAGTTGGCTTGCCTCGGATCACGGCTTCTTTGTCGGCGCTGAATTCTTCTTGAGCTGCTGTAACCCATAGTTTTCTGGACTCTTGGAATTCAGTTGGAGTAACTAGCAAAGTAGTTGGAACTGGTTTTGAACGGCACTGGTTGATGAAGCGGCTGCAGTAAGCAGTGACACGCAACATTTTTCTCAAGTTGACATAGTTGTTTGGATTGATATCGAAAGGATAACGAATAGCCAATTCGTGGCGGACAGGAACTACTAGACCAGCTTGAAGTTGATGCTCCTTATTCGTCTCGGAATTGAGGTGTATCAGTTGTGGCCACTCGACGTCTGTCTGGTTTAGCCAAGTTGGTCCTTTAAACCACATGCCAGTTGGTTCTAGCAAGGCAGACACATCTCTACTTCGGATGCCTCTTGTTGCCAAATCAGCAGGGTTTTCTTGTGACGAGACATGCCCAAATGCTATGTCTTTGGTGGATTTGATCTCTGCGATCCTCCTGGCTACGTAAGGCTCCAGTACCTTACTACTAGCCAGCCAGTGCAAGACTATCTGCGAATCGGTGAAGAGATACATGGAGTGTATCTCGCAATTTGGCTGGAGTTGTTTTCGCAAGTAGCCCAGCAGACGTACACCAATGACTACAGCTAACAATTCCAGACGGGGAACAGTGATCGGAATTTTCAGTGGAGCAACCTTTGCTTTAGCAAACAGCAGTTGGGTGACTTTGTATCTCTGACGATCCTGGTGCAAATAAACTGTGGCCGCGTATGCTAACGGGCTGGCGTCCGCAAAGCAGACAAGCTTCAACGGTTCGTCAAAGTTGAAGGTGGTGTACCGAGGAAGCTGTATCCGGGAAGCATGAAAGATTGCTGCTGTGACGTCTGACCATTCTTTTGTATGCTGCTGTGACAGTGCGTCGTCCCAGCCAACATTTTCTTTCCAAAGCTGTTGAAGTAATATCTTCCCTTTAACTACTGCTGGACTGAGGAGTCCTAGGGGGTCGAACAGCTTAGCTATGTGTCTAAGCAACTCCTTCTTTGTAGCTTCTGTGTCTTCAGGAGGAACTTCTTTGGCAGAAATCGTGTCTAAATCAGAAATCTGCTCCTCTCAAGCTTTGGAACAAGTAATCAATCTTTTGCTTGTCATGCAAATTCGATCTGTAATGCACATTTACCTCGAAGGAATCCCAAAAGTTAGGCCACTCTAACCTGTCTCCAGAAAATTGTGGCAGTTGTAGTATGGGCAGCTTGCTGGTGACTGGGTGATTCGGAATTGAAGTAGGAGGACCGTCTGTTCCTCCTCCAGGCGTTCGGGGTCCAGCCTGATGGGATCCTTGTACCAGTTGTTGTAGCAGAATGCGCATATTCTCCATCTCGGTCTGGTGATAGCTATGCAAACGGTCAATGTCCGCTTGGCGTTGTTGTTCCATGCGGCGGAGCTCCAGTTCCCTCCTGCGATCCTGCTGCTCAAGCAGGTGCAGAAAGAGCCGATTGGAATCCTGGTGAGGGTAGGAGGATTGGCGCGATGGGACCTCCCGGAGGTCAGACAGACGTTGTAGTAATTGTTCGTCAGAGGGGGAATTGGGTGGGATGGCAGCTGATGATGGAGAGGTGGGGTTGGAAGGCGGGTGGTTGGCAGCATTGGATTGGATCGGTGGATTTCTTGAAGTGATGTTCAAGGATTCGGGCGAACAGTGAAAGGTTAATAGCAGCTGTTCCCGGTTGAAGATGCCGGAAACAGCCAAACATTGCGGCAAAGTCAGGTTGGTACAGTTGGAGCAACTCCAGGGAAACTCCTGACCCATTGTCCGGAGTACCTCATAGAGTTCATCGGTCAAACATCCGGGAGTTGTTGCATTCAAGCAATGAATGCACCACCAGGCAGTGCAACTATCGCATTGCAAGGATTCGGGAACGTTGTTGTGGCAGAGAAAACATGTGGCATCATTGGAATTGTTATTGAAAGAGTCCGTGGTAACAGCTCTGCTACCAGACATTGTTGAGCAGAGAAATAGAAAATAAAGTTCCACTTTAATCACCATACATTGACAATAGCTAATTGAAAAGGTATTGAATTTCTATATTGGATGAAACCCCATTTTATCTTATAATTTTATTCATATTTCATTCTTATTAGCTTTCAGTTTATGACAAATACAAGATCTTCAAACAGCTGTCTTGTTTCCATATGCATACTGGACTACTGTAGACATGACGTCACCTTTAACGTTTCTGCAATAAGTGGTGCACTTGAGTTGAGTTACGAAATTGTTTGCATTTCCCTGACATCCAGTGTAAGTAAACATGTGGCAAGCCTGGGAACGGGCATCATAATAGTATCGCTGCAATGATCCACTACAGGTTCCAGACTGCACATCCATATTGCACACAATTTCTGTAATAAATTTTAATAAAATGCTGAATAAACAGTTTCTGCAAGGCATACGCTGCTTTCCATTTCAATGATCTCAGGTTCCTAACATCAGCCACTGAGTTTTTCCTCGATTCAGTTTATAGTATTCTGTAAGCAATAATGCAGAGTTTGACATAACGACAGCTATGTTTTGCTTTGTAATGTTTGAAATGGGAAGTTATTGTTGCTGAAAGCAATCGTTAAGCAAAAATATCGGTAAACGACTTGCTGTACTGACAGCAGTAAATAAACAGTTTAGTTTGTATTTAAACTACTACCGTATATCATGCAAAATTTAAAACTAAATTTGGGTGTACATACCACTCGGCTATCAAGAGTTGATAATAGGAAAAGTGAGATACAAATCTTCCTAGTACTTTGAGCTTGCAAGATGCTCGGTCCCCAAATCTCTAGAGGTACCACTTATGTGTTTATATGCAGTTGAACTAAAACGCATTTCATAGGGTAATTGCATAGTTTCTGTCAAAATTGTTGTTAGGATAGCTGTAAAAATAGTTGTAAAGCATAACTCCTTTGAAATCTCGGATCCAATTACCCGTGTTAGAAGCTTGTAGAAGCGGTTAGGTTGGTGTACTGATTGGTTGACTGCAGGCGGCATCTACCACCATTACTGTACTACCACCACCAGTCAGTAATAAAATAAACTGTTACAAGGACATGGTTTGGTTTAAGTGGTACCCTCCAAGATTTAGTAATCTGACGATCACCTTACATACAGGCTTAAAGGACTGGAAGAGCTGAGTGTCTCACTCATCCTATTATGTATATGCTATTTCTACTAAAAACTGCATGCTACAGCAATGCTTCAGCACGATCTCAACTAGTTTAAGCGATAGCTCTAATCTATTTTTTTTTAGTTCGCCTCACTCCAGTTAGCTCACGCCGGTTAGGAGTGGTGTCAGTACTGCATGAATTTGATTTTTGAGTGGGGAGGGGAACTGACACCGACTAATTGCCTTCGCAATTAACCGAGGCGTTTGACAAGGCCGGCGATGTGCCTATTGCTGCTTATGCAATAAGCCCACCGCGGCAGCTCCACCCTAAGGCGGCCACCCCTTGGAATCTCGGTGAATTGCCAGCAGGGGGATAGCAGAAATTGGATGCTAGAACTTATTTTTTTCCCAAGCTCTAGTCTTGACATGATCCTCCACTTTATAGCGCAGCAGTACGAAACCACTGCGCTAACGGAGGTTCAGCTCTAATCTAAGCGACGGTATTGAAGAGATGAGAAATGGTAACGCTAAAGTTATTTTTTTCGAAAATATACAGTTAAAAACTTCACCAACCACAAACCACAAGACGTTTATCAAATCATTAGTACGCATTTGCATTTGTGGTAGGCAGAAGGCTTTGAGCTTCTCCTGTGGTCAATATATCATACACAAACTGTAAACTACACATATCCCATCCCAGTGCTACATTGCTTCTAGTTCTAAAACATTCAATGTCCTCCAAAAAAGAAACAGAATTTGTAATTTGGCCTAACGGTTTTCTATATCTGGTTTGGTTTTGAGTTTGCCAGACAGTTTTACCGGACAGTCTACTTTTGTAAGTCAATTTCCACATGCCTGAAAACCACTCAGAATTTGTGCCAAAACCAGACAAGTACAAAACAAGACAAGCTCACGAGGTGAGGGACAGCACACTCCAGCCTTGCAGTCATAAAATTGTGGACAAGAACTGGCACCACTACATGAGAGTCTGACTCCAGAGCCATCAGTCAAAGGTTGACCTTGCTCACAGATCACTAAAAGCAATAACTAAGGGAATACGGTTGCCCAAGCACAGCTATCATATATAATTATATACTTATCATCAATTATAAAACATATATACTTATCATCGAATATACTGTTATCGTCTAACCTCGATATTCAGCCCAAGAAGATACGCAAGAACGTGGTTATACAACAGATTACTTGACCATGAGAAATCAATATTTACCAGCACCCACAATCTGGTGGAGTTGCAGACGCTCTATTATTTAGGCATGACAACATTAATTAAGATTAAGCATACTTATTAAAGACCAACTCAATTGTTCTATGAATGGATTAGGTGCAATTTTTGTGTGAAAAATTGTGAAAATAAGTAAATGTAAACATGCATAATATAGTATAATGTAATAAAATAAGAAAAAATAAGAAGTTGCAGCTGTAAGAAAGGTTTACCCCAGTAGATTTCTCCATCCTGCCACAGGACATGGGGTGCCGGTGCTCATCCCCGGATTCTCAGCCGTAGAGCCAGGAGTGTCACCTCATATGATGACTGCATACGTGGAAGGGGGGGGGCGGCCCTGTTACCTTCCCACTTTAGTGGTACCCATTTACCGACCAGTTAAGGATGGATAGCTTCCGTAATCTGTGCTGGTATAAGCGAACAAATCTTTGAATTTCACCAAAAGATTCCACAGGGCTTCCTTTTCGGACTTGTTCTGTACGTGCTTCAAATCTACCAATGATTTCAGTTGATCCACTTTCTGGTCTTCTGTTATCGTCTCGACGGACATAATCGGAGTCCCATTAGTAGTTTGATACTGTAGTCCTTCATAGATTTCATCATAGTCCACTGCATCTTCGAATCGTGTGAACTCGGCAATTTTCGTCTTCCTGTAAACGGTTTTCGGATACGCAGTTGGATTCAGCAGAGCCACCAGGAAACAGCCGTTTCTAGGGGTAACCACTGCACTCTGCACCATACCGCATCCTTTCAGGCTGAACTTACTGAATTCTTCAACTACTCCAACGATTCCATCAAAGGAACCATTCGCGTCATCGACGGATACCGGAACCAACTGCACTGCAAAAGGATCCACTGTTACAGTGCTTGTCGTCTTTACTGAACAGCGTACCTCGGGTGATCCATCTCTTTGTTCCAGCCAAGCAACACCACTGGGGCAACGTAGACACCACGTATCAAGATCAATCGAAAACTTGTTCTGCTTCAAGAAGTCGGATCCCAAAATTGCTGGTCGTTTCAGGCCATCGACCACCAAAACTTCATGGCTTGTAACAAGCCCACAAACACTAACAGTTACCAAAACTGCCCCCAATACCACCAAAGTAGCACCGTTAGCAACATGCAAGCTAACATCTGTTATTTGTAGCTCATTCTGCCATTTTCTGCCTAACACTTTTTCGCAAACATCCCTTCTTATCAAAGTCTTAGCGGAGCCGGAATCCACCAAAGTAGTTACTTTTTCACCATTTAACTTTACAACAACTTCTGGGCACCGTGACTCTAACTTTTCCTTTTGGGTCTTCTCTGTAGCTTCTGAAGTTTGACCCAAAACATCAGAAGCTAAATGTTTAAATCTTCCGGAGATGGGCACTGTGAACGAATATGACCTTTGCCCCCGCAACGGTAACATTGGATGGTATTTCGGCTAGCTCTCCACTTTTCCTTAGATGGTGTCTTGCCCTGTTGGTAACCGTGGGTAGACTTAGTGCTGCCGAAAGGCTTATGTGTGGTTCTATCTGTCTTTGGACCAAACCTTGAAGCAGATTTGGCCTGAATTGCATCAACCTCTGTTACTGAAAGTTGTGAGATTCTTTCTTCAATTTTAGATTGAATGTAGTTATCTAATTCAAACTTGCTTTGAAACTCACAGTTACCTTGTCGATGATCAGGAAAGGCATCATCCGTGATTTCATTAACAGCTACTTGGTCGCTTTTGTGAAAATTTCCATTTTCATGAGTTTCAATGAATTCGAATCTTTGAGCTTTCAGTAGAGCATCCGACGTATCAACAGGCCAGGACTCTCTGACTTTACGTCTCAGTGAAGGGGGTTGTAAGCCAGAAATGAACTTGTCTTTAACCAGACTGTCTCGGATGTCCAAGGGGGCACCAGGATAAAGTTTGTCGACTAGGGACTCGATGGCACACTTGTGTTGTTCCAACGGTTCACCACTCTTTCTCTGTCGGTCGTGCAATTGGCCTTCATACAGCAGTCGTTTTGATTCGGGATCAAACTTGCCGATCAAAGCCTTTTTGATACCAGGTCTGTTGACGGGATCGTCGGGATCCTGATTCCATGGACCGTTCCGAATAGTATCCGGTAGGCTTTTGTAGACTTGGCGGGCATGGCCCGACAGAGAGAAAAACAGCCAGTCTTTAGTCTTCACGTCATCCCAACCGTTGAGTCGTTGACATACCTCGAACTCTTCTAGCCACTGCTTGAATGACTTTGTTCCATCGTATCTGGTAGGTTGAGGCCCTATCATCATCTGATAGTGCCCAAACTGACCCGCATTTTCGGGTTGAACAACGTCTCTTTCCTCCATGAAAATGGTTTCGCTGCCACCAATTATAATATATGGCAGAAGTTAGGCAGAACTTCAGCTTAGTGCAGAACTCAGAAAATGCACTACACTACAGCTTTACTGATGGTTACAACAGAAGAACAAATCCTGAGGCGAAATTATAATTTTCAGTTTTTTGTTAAGCTAGAACGTTACAGTACCCATTTACCGACCAGTTAAGGATGGATAGCTGGGTTGGCTGGAGTTGAGAAAGCTTTGTGGCCTCCGGGGATCGGATCGAACCACCGTTAGATCGAAAGTTCTGACCAGCGCCTTAGACCATTCGGCGATCCCGACATGTAGTTGTTTCATTTACAATAATAATATATAAGTATGCATTTTAGAATGAAGCCAATATAAAAGCACCCTTACTATTTAGACAAAAGGCTTCACACTCATCTCTGGACGCAAAGTTATTGAAGTTTCCACCTTGAACAAACCATTGAAATTGTTCACAAGACTTTGTGGTTTCATCGTAATAATACCTATGAAATAAACAGCACCAGTAAAAGCAGTATATTTTCGTTGTAGGCAAAGAGGCTTGTTTGCTAACTATTGCTTGATTAAAACGAAATAATAAAGCAATTAATAATTTTTGAATAAAAACAGGAACCAAGCATTTCCTTCCGCATCTAGAAAACATCTCTTTCAAACCGGTATTGTAGGTTATTCGTTACTTCCTGCACTACATTTAATCCAGAAAATCTGGAAATCTGCTTTATGCCTCCATTCTGATACTTTAACCAATTTTCATAAAAGCTGAAATTACGTATGGTTTACCTGAATATTGGTTTCATAAGACCAGTTCTAACTCCAGGATTATAAGGCAGTTCGCCTTGAAAGGTAGGTACAGTTTGAAGTCCTCCGCGTCTTGAGCATACAAAGTCTAGAAAAATTCACGCTTATTGTAAGTGTAATGTGTTGAAAATCTGTAGGATACCAGATATTTTAATACATACCCACATTGCTTGTATTTCTTTGTTAACAAACTATATGATTTCTGGAAAATTTTGTGGAAATGTATATAATTCCAGCAGTTGAAAGTATTTTCGATAGTTGACTTAATGAGACACGACCTTTGACAATAATAATGTGGTTATTGCAGGTAATTTATATTTTCAGAAATCGGTTAAAACATACCAGGAGAAGAGCAACACATCTGCTGTGATCCAACCGATATACAATCATAGTCATTGCTGCAGCCAGTACCCGGTTGACAGGTTTTAGGTTTTTGCTGATTGTAACTGGTCATTACAGACGTATATTCCCGGTTCCCTCTTGTACAGGCTGAAAATATGAAATACATTCATTCCATTAATAAATTAAAAATATTAGTTCCAATATACGGTAAACGCCGTTTTCAATGTGCGATAGAGATTAATCATAATCATTAACCATACCAGAAGTTGTTTTGGTTAGTGGTTAATTTGTTGGTGACTAAATAAATGTAGTTAGCTCAACAATTCTATTACATCTTGTTTTACAGCTTACTAGATTTGCAATAAGATTCGCAATGTTCTCGAGTTCGAAAGTTGTTCGCATTGGCTGAAGTTGAACCAACCGCGAAGGAGAAAGCTTGACAACTGTCCGTAGCCGGATTATACCAATACCGATACTCCCTGGAATTCCCTCTGTCATCTGAGCTTTGAGGCTGAATGCATGTGAATGCTGAAATGTAAATGTAATAAACCAATTAAAGTATTAAACATAATTGAAACCATCTTATTTTTGAGAACATCCCATTTCAATAGTTACCTGATTAAGAACAATAATTCCTTACTGTATGGAAACTCTACCATTATAGACAAGAATGTGATGCATGACAGACTCTTTAATCTACGGCATGCAGCGTCCCCTTCTGCATCTGCAAAAAAATTGGCTACCAACCTCTGTTTGGACAGCAAAGTCCTTCATTAGGAGCAGTGACTTTTGGAATACAATCATAAATTTCGCCCATGAAACTGCCCCTAAGATTTGTACCATAGGCATTGACAATATTACAGGTTCCAGTTGGTCCAGGTGCAGCCGGGTTAGTGTCCGTAGGACTGCACTGGGCGAAATTAGAAGGGGCCGTTGTCGTTGCGTTTTCGATCACCAAAACGGCCGACAATTCCGCTCCTTCCGGCAAAGGGCAAGCATCTGAATTGAAAAATTGGAAAACTATATGTTATATAATTCTATAGCATGATCGTTTTGTTTGCCCTTTGTTTTTAAACTCAAAAATGTTTAAATTGAACGCACGTATACTTCGAATATACGCAGTGATTACTCCGTACATTCGCACATGTGCCTAATCGCAAAACTTGACCAATTGAGTCCAAATTTTGTGTGGATGTATTTTGACACATTTCTGATCAATCTGACCTTAAACAATTGAGTTTTAAAAATTGAAGTTCAAGTTTAAGGGGGACCAAAATTTTTTTTCTCTCAAATTATGCTGAAAACAGAATACAGGGCTTTCTGGTGTCGCTGTATACTAATCTGAAACCCGTTTTTAATAAAACTTTTTGTTAGCTCACAGGAAGACCACATGTTAAGCTACGACTTTAGCTTCCATGAAGCTAACGGGTTAAGCTAAGCTAAGAAAAACAAAGCTTTTGAAAATGGGTTTCAGATTGGTATTCAGCGGCTCAGAAATTCCCAGTAGTGGTTCAATAAAATCGAAGACAGAAATTTATTGGCCCCCTTGTTGCAAACTTAAAACATTAAATTTAAAAATTTTATTTTTTGGAACAGATCGATCAGAAATGTGCTAAAATACACCTACAAAAATTTAGTCAGAATGGTTAAGCTTTGCAAAACCCAAACACAAATGTGCATATCTGGAATTATGACCGAATAATATACTCAATGGTCCAGTCTCTCGGTGTTTAATCTCTTCTGTGGAATAAGTTAGTTGATAAAACACAAACTACTAAAATTTTGCTAAACCCTTGCTGTGCTTTGTAGTATTGTGACGTTATCCAGTGATATGACAATTCTATGTAAGAACGTGTAAGGTGATCGTACCACTGCAGTACTTAAGATCACTGTAACTTTTATTAAACATTGCAGAACTCTTGCTGTGCTCAAAAGACTGACTGCCATGCCTGTCTTAATCACCAATTTTGGACGGCTGAAGAAAGTAATCAAAAAATTTAGAGAAACTGACCATGTCTGCCTGTGACCGCTTAAAAACAGCAGTTCATTCATACCAGAATTTTTGAGACAGACCCAACCATCCCGAGTCTCTGCTACCCTTGGTGCAGTATCAGGACAGCGACAGACTCCAATACTTCCAGTGGCACCTTGACAAGTGGCGCCAGGCCACACTGCCGAGCATTGCATATCCACTGAACAACCAGCTTGGTTTGGATTGTACTCTGTAAAATTGATTCAAAATCCTTTATAGTCATTTCAATATTAAGTTTCTTAAATGCGCAAGCACAGCATCACTGCTACTGTCTTAGCTCAATCTTGTCAACTGAATTAAGAAAACACGAAAGCAAAACATTGAAACTAAAAAACTATCTGTTTCACGATTCGCATATACGTTCGTTTCAGCGAAATGGGACGACAATTCGTGAAAATGCTGATTTCAAGCATAACTATTCGTTTCTATTTATTAAATGCTTTATCGTATTGATTCTGGAATTTCTTTGTTTATATGTTGCAGATATACATACTTCGATAGCAGAACTGGTTATATTCAATGTAAGTTGTCAGGCAAACACATCGCCCGGCATTACAGAACATTCCATTCATGCAATCAATATTCTGAGAACAAGTGTCCCCAACTCTGCTGGAACCTAGAATAAATAATAAATCTATAAGTAAACAAATAAGTACATCTGTTATTACTCTTTGATCAAGGGATCAAGGTCGAAACAAAATTTAAGTTTATTTAATTTTTAAGTTGCAGGTATGCATAAATTCAAAACCTAAATGTGCCTGACAGATTCTGTTTGACCATCTCAAACCCTTTTTTCAGATTGTATAAATCTTAAAATAAAGAATAATAAAAGTTTAGTTCACATACTGCGCAGGAGTAGATTACCATAGTAATGAAATATAGTTGTGTTTCGTTGTAACTGCAATCAGAGTCGCCTGAGTAGAAACAACATAATCAGATGGAAATTATTACCTACTGAATCCTGAACTTGACGCTTCACTTTACCGGCTACAATACATCGACCAAGCTCCGACGAAAATACAGTCTGTTGTCCATTTCTCGAAGGACAACTCATCTCGCGATATGTGCTAAATATTTAAATAGGATTTCTTGGTGGCATTGAGCTCGTTTAACTTTTTCATTTTACCTTATTATGGTAAGGTGTGCATGTGCCGAGTTGACCAAATGGTCCTAGGCTTCTGTTTCTAACCGATTGCTTAACGGTAGAAACCATTTTTGACTCAGAACGTTTTAAGTGATCCGCTTAAGTAAGGAACTGTCAAAAAACTGTCCAAAAGTAACAAGGTTTGTTTTCTACGTTATATAGTCGGATTTCTGCGTTAGACGTGACCAAGGATTGTCTCTCTACGCAGATGCAGATGCCCGCCTATACCATACAGGTTTCACTACATATTCGCCATTGCAACTGGAAATAAACAACGCTGTTCTATAACCTTCTTTACATTAGAGTTCTACAGGGGACACTTTCAGCACTTCTACATATAATACTACTTTACTGTTCAACTACCCATTTGTTGTTAATACAGTGGCCAAGTTGGATTACATTTTTAAATCAAATTAACGGTTTAACGCTTTAAAAAATATATAAAACTGTTTCGGTTAACTGCCTGTTTCCACTTTCGACTGGGAACAGCACAATATTCCTCTTAATGAAGAAAGTCTAATGTTTACCTCGTTGCCTTATCGCAATAAAGAAATGTTGTTTGCCTTGATGAGGGCTTATAGTCCACATGAATAGAAGGATTGCATATAGAGGGATCGTCAGTCATGAGCAAACCTATAAAACAAGCATCATTCTTTGGCATTCACTTTTTACAGGGTCCCCACTCTCCAGATCAAGTAAACTTGCTTACGCGTGTAGTCGTAGACTGAGCTAACCATTAATCAATTTACTTCAGCTTAATTTAGTTTAGTTTAATTTAATTGTGATGTATGAAAATAATAACAAGAGGACCCCTAAAAGGGGTTTAGTTCTGCAACAGAGTATGAAGGATGTCAAGGATGCATAATTTCACTGAAGTTTGAAATAGATGATTTTGACGACCAGCCGCGGCTGAGGACAAGCCGGATTTTTCCTGCTCGGCTCGGCTAGCGGTCATACCCGGCTCGGATCGGCTCGGGAAGATTTTGAAAGTAGGTCGGCTCGGCTAGCCAAGCTTGAAATTCAAAATACTTCCAATTTAAAATTTTTTACAAACTTTTTTACGTCTAAATTGCTCACCGAAGATCTTAATGAAGCCGATATTAATTATAAGTATAGTTCTCAATTATTTTAATTTTAACCTATCAAGATCATAATATTTCTCGATTACTAGAAACAGTTACAACATTTTTGCTATCTGATAAAATAAAAATACTATTCAAAAACCCAGAAATACAGAATAGTAGATTAGATTTTACAAGTAAAATTTTTTATAAAACCAAACTGACAATAAGCAATGAAATAAGTACAAAAGTTTTACTGATAATATACTCCATCAGAAGTTGACGTCAAGGCCAGCCTAACATTCAGAAAAAATTCGCTTGGAACCAAGAAAAATATAAAATTAGGCTGTAAAATTTAAAACAAAAAAATTTTGTTTGCCATTTTGTTTGAACTAGTTCGGAAATATGACAGGTAAATTTGACAGAATTATAATTTTGATTGGGGTCGGCTCGGCTCGGGAAAACTTGTTGCCGGCTCGGCTCAGCTCGGCTCGGCTCGGCTACAAGTTGATACTTTGTATAACACTTAGCAGTAAGAACTGCAATGTTTAATTGTCTCTGACTGCTCAGTATTACCATTTTGAATTTAAATAAATAAATCATTTCGATTCACTAAATGGATCAGAAATGGTTTCAGAGTCCTGGTGCGACAAATGACAATTGTCACATTGTATTCAGTTTTATCAGTACATGCAGCGCCGATGTTTCACTGGAACAGCAAGAGTTGTTTGATTTTGACTTTGAATTTAACCCAACCAGTGCTATGGAATTTCAGACAAAACAGCCAGTCTTCTAACGTGAGCTTAATTTTATGTCCAAATGCGTAAAGGTAAAGCCTTTGAGAGAACTTAGAAGTTGAACTACCAATCGGCTAGGCTGCAAATTCGAGACTGTTCTTTGATCTTGCTGAACTAATTTGCATAAATACTGAAATTCTTCACACTGCATTTTCGAATTCAAAGTTTAATCAGGGGGGCATGGAAACAACAACGCAACCGCAACTCTGCTTTTGGAAGGGGTGGGGGTAAATTCAAGAAATTTCAGAGCCTATGCTGCCCCAGCAGTCTGCAGCAGCACCCGGCAACACATAAAGTCCAAGTGGGATAAATAACAAGTAGTGCCCAAAACGGGCAAAATTCCTCTGCAGAGAATTGTCTGATTATAATTTTTGCATTTATGTTGTTTGGACCTTGAAACCCATCAGCTCCACACAAGTAATTGCAACTACTTTCGAAACCTATGTGATTGCCTGCATAAGGTATTTACGGAAAATTCAAAATAAAATCTCAGATTTGAAATTGAGAAATTGTATCGTCAGCTGTTGACAATAAAAATTTCAAATACTTTGTTTTTTGGCAAATTATCGTGGTGATAAAACCGTTTGGCGCACACATTACAGCTTTTGTCACAAACCAACTCCAGCAGACGTACAACTTAGGGTTTTGTGCTTGTAAAAGCTGGTCTCGGTGGCATGCACTTGACAAAATTTAAAGCAAACAACAAACTAATGTAAGTATTTTAGTTGTGATTACTGAGTTCTGCTTTTATTGAACTAATTTAAGGATATATACCTTTGAGATCCGGCCAGAAACTTTGAGACAAACAATAGTGCTGTCATAAGCGGACAATCTTTGCTTTACGTATAAAATTATCGCTCTCACTCAGTCATTGTTTTCTCTAGAAGACATATTTGAAATGTCGTTGAGTACGGAAGCTTACAAAGCTGTTCTGGTATCTTTAGGAACGATCTTCAACTACATACAACTACTTCAACTACATACACTACAACTTCTGCTGTCTACATAAATAAATCTGATATTTTAAAAACATTGCTGAAGTTGTTATTGATGAAAACAGGAAACGAGGAAACATAAATCTGTACGATCTCACCTTGAAATCTGATTCTTTTCTTTGTTTCTTATTATTAGATATATTATTCTGGAAAACACATTTGCTTCCATTAGTATGAAACATCTTTGAAAAGTATTAACAAAGGGTAAATTATAAATTGCGAATGGAAAGGCATTTATTCTTACTTCAACAGATAAATTTTTAAATGCATATTTAAAGACAAGCTGGAAACGAACAAATATTGATCTAGGTAGGTCGGATTGCCCGGATGACCGGCAGGCTGTTGGCCGTAGGCTTTCGTCGGCGGCTGGTAAATGGCCTGCTGACTTGACAGGCCGTTCTCAAATGATAATGATACACACTACGTATATATATCAGTTTGAACAACAAACTGGCACCTATATTTTGAACCTTTATGGAGCAGAGTTTTGCAGTAACAATCTTCCATCAACTGAGCTTTCATGTTACATACAATTCGACCTAATTTGCATATTGTGCAAGCAAAAAAATGCATAGCTAGACACATGTTAAAGATAGGCACTTTTCTGAGCCAAATACAGAAACACACACAAAACATACAGTATTCCCATGTTAGGTATTCCGCTCTAGCGGAATAAAAAACTGACAAACGAACAAGTAATAGGCCCCCTTCGGTTAAAAAAACGGACACAACAGCACACTAGACCAATGCTGAACATAGTCTGATTACGATTAGAGAAAGGCTTCCTTAGTGTTAAGCATAGCTATTTTCCGTGTAAGTAGTTCTGCCTCCAGGCAGAACAAAAAGTCTTAAATATCTATAGTTTTGAACTGCTACTTTGAAGTTTATATAGTCTTGCTATCGTATTGAAGCAGTCTTCGTCAAGTGTCTTCTAAAATCTTGGGGACACAACAACATAATATAAAATTCAACTACACCACCTGAAAATCATCACCTGAAAGTCATGTGCGTGCCTCTGTATTGCGCGTGTACGTTTTTGTGTGTTTGTGTTAGCGTGATACACAAGCGAATCTGTGAAAGCCTATTAAATAATTAATTAAGTAACATTTGCAGGGAAGCTTAATGAATCACATATTTGTGCTTATGTATTTGACACATTCCCCGTTCCGTTTACAGTTCTTATAGAATCCCTTGGTAACTTCATAAAAAGTGTGGAACTTTCCTCGTAGTTGAATTACAGCAAAATGTTTGTCTACAAAAGCGCAATTTACTAAGTTTATGTACTGTTGTTCAAATGTTTCAGCTCAGTAGGCTTCAGGCTGCGAAAACAAATTTATCCAAATATTATGATGACTGGATAATAAGTTGTGTCAGTGTCAGTGTCAATTTACTATTTTACTGTCAAAAACAACATCCCCGAACGTAGCCTCTTTCATGCTTTATTTCACCAGTTGATGTTTAGTCTGCTGAAAATCATGGACTAATACAATGTGGTATCGGTTCCGAAAAAGAGCTGATGGTACTCAGCACTTCGCGGCTTGGCTAGCGTTGGCGAGTACAGAGCCTCAACGTGGCCAAGCAAATAGAGCGAGCATTAACAGAAACTAAAGTCACGGATGGTAATAAAAAGCTCAGATCAACGAAGTCAATCAAAGAAGTTTGCCAGCCTTGAAAGGACAAGTCTAGCTTCAGAAAGAGTCAGACTGAAGTGATGACTTGATGTGTCTTGGAAAACTATGAAAATAAACATGAATTAAAACTGTTATGGCGTGATGCTGTCGGTTAGATCTAAATACACGTAATGAGTTAGTATGCAGTTTTAGATAGTCGATCTACATTAAGTCAAGGTAGTTCATTAATAGGCACACTGGATGACTACGATAGGACAATTAACTGCATTTGGAGGAAATCTGGTTAACCTATATTGAACGCGTAGACCAATTTCAATTCTAATTCAATGACACTCAACCGGAAGAAAGGAGATGTGTCTTTCTCTTAAGCACCATTGGGTCCACAATATTCTCTTTGCTGAAAGCGCTGATTTCTCCTGCCCTTCCCGCAGACCTGAATTTCTTTTGTCTCAACTTAGAGATACTTTGAACTAAACTTCTTCAGATCGTGGTACAAGAAAAATACAAATCGATATGATTCGTCACCAAATCGGTATTTGGATGACATTTTACGCAATAGATTTGTATGTGACTGAAAAATGATGGCATTCAGAGTAAACATTTAGGAGAAACGTATGTTTGTTTGACAAGAGCTTTCGAGGTAGCCCAATTAGAATGGAACTAGCTGCCATGAGCTTCCTGTTTTCACAGCATTCACAGACAGAGAGTAAAGTAACAACAATGAAGAAAGCGTCATCGCCTGCTATATAGATGCCTGTGGTCCGGCACAGTCAAAGACGGTGCGCAAACCAAAGTGCTTTATGTTAATCAAATCTACAAAACGGGAAGACTGTTCGGCGTCAAAATGGTCAACTTCGGCAGCGCAAACTCGACGAAACGGAGACCGCAACCGACACCTGGAACTTCGGTCAGATGTAGTGGATGAGCCTGTTGTGGTAGAAGGAGGATGTGTAGCCAATTTCAAAAAAGACCAAATATATGGTAATTCTTCCTTCTAGGGCGCTATCCTAGAAGGAATTGCCGTCATCAGTTCACATTTCCCGACGAAATACGAAAGACAATTTGAGTGAGCATTTTCCTCAATCTTTAAGGAAAGACGGCTAATGTATCCTGAAAAACTATAAAAATAAACATGAACAAAAAGTATTCAGGGGTGATGCAATCCCTTAAATCTATATTCTTGTAATGGGTTAGTATGCAGTTTTCGACAGAGTCATGAATCAGGTGATTTTCCACCGGTCAAACATTTAACATCGACATCGCATTGACAGTCGAAAGTGTCATTTTGCTGGAAAGAAGTGCAACCGATATCGGAAACTGGAACCCTTTTGCGAAGAAGTGTAAGACTAGAAAGGCTGTAACGTAAACACTATATTTTTGTGATGAAATCATCACCATCCTTTGAGCAAGTGAAAATCAAAACCGTGAGTAAAGGGAAGATAAAATAAAATAGTCAAACTGTTTTATGTTTGTTGGAACTGCTTTTATTAGTTTTTGAATTTTGTTAGCTGTATTGGTTTTTGTTTGACCAAAAGGAAACTGTTGTGATTTGATCTATTGCTGTAGTCTTTCTGAGACAGAACGATTGGTCACTTTGTGTGCCATGTTTAATGAGTTGTTCATAGATTCAGTTTAGTAAAATTCAACCTCGTGAATAGGCTGCCTGTTCTACAACATCCGCCTGAAGATAATAATTGGTTGAAAGAGAGATGACAAATTGCCGAAAGAAACAATAGCTACCATTTTTTCTTAAATGAACACATGTTGAGGCATTGTGTAATCCGTTAATTAGCATGGTCCGATGATGGAGCAATTTCTCCTGAATTGCCAAAAGTAACAAGAAATGATGATGAACGCTACTTGGAGGAAATAGATTGGCTTCCACAATAGCAGAAAAGTTTACTGAACCCGTGCCTGAAGGTATGGGATGAGTAGGTGGTATCCCTCAAATTTGCATTGCTTATAAAGATGAAATTGGAAATGCGTAGGATCGCGCACGCTCCTTGTGGATTTAAAATGCGGGGAATACATTCAGACCAGCGGTTTAATTATCGACATTATCTGAATTATCTGCTAAACCTCAAAGCCAGACACTTGCATATCTTATCGTTATTGCTCATCCAGTAGCAAGATCGTTTAGATTTCCCCATCAAGGATGTCGACGACGAGGATACTGTCTTTGTCTCCGTTCCTAGTCGACAGAATACCGACTGCTTAAACGAATTTAATAGACATCGTTCTTTCTCAAATAAATGTTGCTGTAGTCATACCCTACTGGAAAAACGACGGGGTACTGGCCAGATGGTCCAGCAAACCTGATTTGCTGAAAGCCAATGATTATGATTTAAACTTTAAGTAAGTCATGCAAGATAATATTGTACATTTGCTTTTAGTGATGAAGGAACTTGTTCATGTTTGCTAGCCAAGACCCACATCGGATTGTTGCAACATTTTAGAAAGGAATGGGAAGTAAAGTGATGCAAATTCAAGGCAAGAGGAATGCTTTGCAAAGTGAAAGGTCAGCAGTTGAAAGAAACTTACTATACTGCTAACAAGCAAGATTTTGTGCAAAAGGTTAAGTTTCTACTGGACGGACATTTTCAGAAATTGTAAACCTGCTGCGCAGCTAATTTTTTTATAACGGAACACTTTTTGCTTACAACAGAAAACATACGTGCAAAACGTTGTTTAAATATTTTACCAATGTTTGAAGAATTTCATTTAATACTGTAATAAAACGAGACGATGAAGTGACAGTGATCTTCAGCTCGAAAAAAAGATTCCAGGTGGTGATCGAACCCATAACCGTTGGTTAACTAGTCCAACGCGCTATCCATTGAGCCACTGGAACTCAGTCGAACTTAGTTTAAGTTTGAATTAGAACCAAAACTGTGCCGACAGCTTAGAGGGCACTTTCACGATTGCTATCACTTTTGCTATCGCTTTGTGAGGACGCTTTCATACATATTATACTCAAAATTAAGTTTTAAAATAATATTAGGCATATGTATAGCAGAGATGAAACCGGGTCACCGGGTCAGTTCGGGTCACTATATGGACCGGGTCACCGGATCACCGGGTCAGGAGCTCTGACCCGGTCTTGACCCGGTATTTTTGATTGGAGGAAAGTTTTTGCTGTTAAAGCATATTTTTCAGAAATTTTACCAGTTTTCGCCGCCTGAAAACTTCCACAATTACTCAAAAACTAGCAATAACTTCTTATTCTTATAATATTGTTAAGTTAATCGTGTAGTTTTTTTAAATGCTTATCGTTGTAGTGTCCTCATTATATTTGTCAGGTATTGTAATGCTAGTAGAATGCGACCTGACTACTAAGCACTACGGGGTGGGTACTGCGCGCTAGGAAACAGCAGACCTGAAGGAGATGTTGTTCCAGTCGACCTGTAGCAACAACCTCGCCTAAACTCTGGAACAACAGTGGCCCTAACTCAGAATTGTACAACAGAAACACCACAGAATTACACTCAACCTAAGCTCAGACTGCCAGATTTTCTATCTACCTAACTACCTACCGAACAATAAATGCTAATCCCTACTCTACAAATACTTGGAGACCTAGATTTTTAATAGTTTTTAACCTAACTAAAGTCAATTTACAAAACAAGAATAACTAGGGAAAGATACAAGTTCATATGAAATTTACAACATACAGAATGATTACGACACCAAAATACGAGGTTTGACCCGACTTACTAATTTACCAAATACAGGGAAGGCAACAGGAATAAAGGCATCCAAGAATTTGTATAAAGAAAGCAGAAATACAATAATAGCAAATATAGGAGGGTTGATTTGGCCGGAACGACCTAAATCCGGGGACAGTTAAATATAAAGACAATGGGCAAATAATCCAACACTGCGTATATAAAGACACAAGGATAACCTCCAGGTTAACTAGTAGAAATAGGGTCAAATATAGAAAACAGTCACTGAGGGGGCACTAAGCATATAAATGTGTCGAGAAAACCATAAAAGAAAACCAACCGCTCTTGACAAAAGAAAACTTAAAGACTGACTACTTTCTGTTCTTGCATCAGACCACCCCCCTAAGTAGCCAATCAGAGTCGAGTATTGATTTTTGCAAAAGACCTGAAAAGTTTTGATTGGATAAGGGTTCCTGCCTAGTTTTGCTAGAGGACAGCGCCGCCTAGCGGCTAAATAAAACCACGTTATAAAGAACTAGTTTAGGGACAAATCTTACTCACATGAATTTCACACCTAACATTTCTAACAAATACACACTCCTAAATTTACAAATCAAACACACCAAAACACCCACCCATTACAACTCTCCAGGGCTTACCGCCCGAGCACCTGCGAGGGAACCTCGTAAGGAAAAAGTCATTTAACGTTGAGCAAAGAGAAATTTTAAATGAATTTTGACGTGGTCTCCAAAAGTATAGGGAACAACGACAATACGTTAGACCAATACAAAACAAGTAAAACACGGAAGCTAATAGAAAAAAACAAAAACGCAATTCAAGAACATGTTACTAAAAGTACCTAGGACCCGAGCCAGTATAAAAAGACAACTAAAATAGAAATCAATAAGAAAAACCAATGGCGCGTGGACCATGCCATAAGAAAAAGCCACGGGGACAGGAGCGCCAGAGGGACCCTCTGGTCGAAACGACCAGGTAAGAGAAACAAAAAGCCAGTAAAAACCAATCCCAGGAATTCAAGAACCCGGATGTCAGCTTCGTATAGGGCAATTCAGCTAAGGTGCGGAGGTTACCTCCCGCTAAACTCAGGGGTGCGCAAAAGCTCGGCTAGGTGGGTTCAGGGTACCTAAACCTCGCTGGACTATCTCAGTTCCATTCGGCTCTTCTACAAAATTTTAAGTAAGACTATAAGAAATAAGAAAATAACTTTCCGGTGTTTCGCGCAAAAGTGGGGACGAGCTTGAAATGGAATCTTTAGAATAATAATTAAGTAAAATTAAAAAGGGTTATGAAAGAACCCTTACCATGCTAAAGCATGTATAAAGAAGGACCAACAGGGTACGAAAGAAGTCCCCAAGTACCCCGCAGGTACCAAAAATAATATTAATTTAAAATAGGAGTAGGCTAGGAATTCTGAAGAAAGAAAGCGCGAAACACCAATTTAGAAATAGAGTTCCCTAAAGTAGAATAAAAATTTTATAGATGAGCCTCCCAACCGCGCTGCAGGCCTTAATGGTTATGGGGGCATATATTTCGGGTGCTACTTTGGCGCACTGGTCCGGGGTAACAAAACTGACATCATTACCTTCAGAAACAACCCAAAAATTAGAGGAGGGGAAACGTTGGGGCAACTAAAAGATATACGTACACAAGAATTTTAAAACAAAAACGTGGCGGCATGATAAAGGGAATTTCCAAGGGACAAGAATCAGAATTTTTGAGACATGATACTGGCTAGGGCCTTCGGCCAGAAAGACTAGTAAGAAACCCAACATGGAATATCCGTTAGATAAAAAGCGAAAAGAATTGAAGAAAATTAAAAGAAATCCAAGTTTTGGTAAAATTTTTGGTTAAGACTAGCAACAAACACATATTATGCCTAAAACCGTACAAAATACCCGCAAAATGACAAAACCGTTAAGAATTAAACAAAGCAGAATAGACTTAGATAAAATTTTAAAGGTTACCTTCAAAGAGGTAATAAAAGGATTTTTTTTAATAAGCTTCAAGGAGTTGATTAAAAGTATTTTTAGAGTAAACTCAAGGAAAAAGTTAAAATATTTTAGTAATCTTCAACAGAGATAAAAATTTAGTAATGCAGTACGTAACCATCATAAAATATATGTCACAAAGCATACATACGAACGAATAAAACACAAGGGATTAACATAGCAACTATTAATGACAAAATAATATACATACATTAAGACAACTATATACGAAAGTTCACGAAAATTGGCAATAAAAATTCTTCTTTTGGGGCATAAAAGATAGATATGGGGGAAGGGAAAACGTCCATTTCGCATAAGATGTAAAGTCCAAATAATGAGCAAGTCTTCATCGGGTTGAATGTCATAATAGGGGAAATCTTCATAATAACAAATGTCAAAATAAGGGGCTTCATGGTTGAGCAATCATATATGGCATTCAAAATCAGGAATGTCCAAATTGAGCTGATCATCATTAGGTAGTTCAATATTGAGCAATAGTCATATCCGGTTAAGGTCACATCCAGGTAAAGTCCCAATTAAGTAGAAATGTCACATCCAGGAAAATAGTCCAAGTAGGTCGCCCAGGGAAATGAACGACCAGACAGTGGGAAGGTAAATGATAACCAATGGGGAAGGGAAACGCATCCGCCGATAACAAAAGATTAAACATCCGCCGATAATGGAAGGATAAACGTCCGCCGATAATGGATAAGCTTCATGATGGAGAAAAACCGTACAAATGGGCACGAATTTTCACTGTATACTCGTAACGGGTATACAAAGACCAAGGGAATGACCGGGTACCGGTAATGGGGGGCTGACATGGATACGGTTTAAAAGGTACTGAACACCGGACTGGAGCGCTCCAGAGGCAGACGCGCCGTAGCCCGATGAGGGGTGGCGGAATCATAGTAGATGACTCCCACGCATGGATGAAAGACTTTATCCTCTTGTCCGGGAGGAGCGAGAACCACAATATACTCGCCCGGTAACCCCAGATCCAAGGCAAATCGCAAATCTGACCAAGAAGAAGCGCCAAAAATTTTAAGCAGAATCCTTCGAGAGCACCCTTTTGGCCGAGGGTTCCCACCATAGAAGGGATTCAACATCTAGGATCTAAACTAAAACTTAGAAAAATGTGCAAAAACGATCAGAGGGTGAAAGCATGACAAAAACAAAAGAAAGTGAGAGAGAAACTACGCACACAAGGAGGTGGATGAACTACCTACTAACCTAACTACGGACCTACCTACAGGAAAAAGAACCACACACATACTACAGGGTTAAACCCACATATACACATATATCCGAGCGCACGTGAAACACGAGCACTGTTATGGGAGAAACAAGTGAGGGGCCTTCTTGACCTTTTGACACGAAAGCCATAGGAGTTTCTTTTTAGATAAAAAAGAGCAAGACCCCCTAGGTAGATTTGGATGGGATTAGAAATGAATGAAAGAAAATGAAGTACTATTATGA
>JASAND010002750.1:0-25194 GCA_030248195.1 Trissonchulus latispiculum
GTCGCAGCACCGCCGACCAGCTGTTTGTCCTTGGACGGGTCATAGAGAAACACTGGAGGAAGAAACTCCCTGTCTATTCGGTATTTGTGGACCTTAAGAAGGCATATGATAGTGTTGACCGAGAAACTCTGTGGAAAATCTTGCCATTCTTTGGCATACAAGGCAAACTGAACCGACTCATACAAGTTCTCCATAAGGATACCGACTGTGCTGTTAAAATCTATGGGGAACTCTCAGAATGGTTCCGAATACGAACCGGCGTTCGCCAGGGATGTGTTTTGGCCCCATTTCTCTTCAACTGCTATATCGATGTGGCCGTAAAGCCTTCTCCTACATTCAAACGTTGGCGCCTCCATAAGTTTCAGACATGGGTGTCGATTTTCTCCGGATGGCATAAAACGCAAGAGCGAAGAATCATTCATGGATACCATCACAGCTCTATTGTATGCCGATGACGCCGCCCTTGTCGCAACATCCTCAGCTGACATAAATCAAATTGTATGTTATTTTGCTGAAGTATGCATGACCCTGGGCCTTGAGATTAGCTGTCCGAAAACGAAGGTTGTCTGCTTCTCTGATGGCCCCTATGACCCAAACTGTCAGATTGGCGGTGAACAGATTAAAGTAGCAGCAAACTTCAAATACTTGGGCTGCACTTTTTCGCAGGATGGGCTACTAAACGACGAAATCACAAACCGAATCAGGCTGGCAAGTTCTTCCTTCGCTAAACTGTCAAACATCTGGAGTACCACGATCTACTGCTACATGTTAAGCTGAATCTGTTTCGATCTTCTGTGCTATCGGTTCTACTGTATGGCTGCGAATCTTGGACTCCTCGAGCGACGGATACAGTTCGCTTAGAAGTCTTCCAAAACAACTGCCTGCGACGGATTATGGGGGTATCGCTGAGAGACCATGTCCCCGTTGTGACTCTGAGAAATGCTTGTGGTCTTCCCCCTATCAGGGACAGCCTAGCAAAGTCGAGGCTGCAGTGGCTAGGTCATGTGTGCAGACAGGCTGACAGCAGGACCCCTAAACGGGTACTATTTGGGTGGACCTCTGATGATCCCCGGGCGGTGAGAAGACCTGGAAGACCGAGGAAGGAATGGTCGGATGTAGCTCTAGAGGACGTTCGGAAGCTTGGTCTACGGGATTGGTACCTGACCGCGCAAGATAGTTCGTCTTGGAGAAGATATGTCAACGGATCGGCGGCTTTCATGGACGGAAATCGTCTGGGCCCATAAGTCAAGTAAGTAAGTAAGTCAAGCAAGTTATCTCTAGTTAGTTATAGGCCGTGCTGTACTTCTGCAGCACTCTACTGCAGCGCAACCATATAGTAACATCGTAATAAGTATACGAAACCAATCTATAATAGTTTGTCATGTCCTAAACTATCTGTATGCCGAATTTCAAATGCCAGTGACAAATGAATAACTTGTTATCGACGGTGCTGTGTTTTATGACAGCACATACAGCACGGTGGAAGCTAGAGCGGGCACCAATTAACATAGCTACAGTTCCCCTTTACTACAGACACAATTATCACCAAGTTTAATATGTTTAGCCGTTTACAGTAAGCCTGCAGACAGCGTGCTATGGTTGCTGCATAACAGTACAGCAAAATAGCAGCACCGCACAGCGCTGCGACTATGCTCATCGTGTTCAGCGACCCCGATAACCCTTATATGCGTCCCACTATATGGCCCAAAACAGCATATTTAGGCCTATTTTTGACTATTTTCTGTGGAGTTGGGACTTTTTCCAAAATTTTCCAAAATGGCCATTTGGCCGGACCAACTTTGGGCCTGCCGCCTGAACGATCCTGGCCAGATATCGGAAATAGCCTCGGTTATGACACGCTACCCATTCCAAAGTTTCTGATGCAACAAGCCGCGTCTCTCTAGCTTGTTCCCTGGGCCCTGTAGCCGTGACACAAAATTGGCCTTTTTTGGCCATCTTAGCGGTCAGGCCACAGACACAAAATTGGCCTTTTTTGGCCATCTTAGCGGTCAGGCCACTTTTGGCCGGCCGCACAGGTGGCCGGCCGGGCCGGGCAGCGGAAAATTGTCCAAAAGGTACGTTAACACAAATACTACTCTCAGAAAAACCAAACTTCACCGGCTGAAAATGCCCATATCGTTCAGTTTTTGAGTTCGACTAAAACGGCTTCCCCAAGCGTGACTTACACGGAAAAAAACAAACGGACCTAAAGGACTTCAAAGTTGAAAATTTTGACCAAAACTTTTTTGATAATTGTTGTACTCGTCGTGCTGATTCCAACGATACCAAATTTGTCTAGTTTGGTTAAGTATTTAGCTGGCACGGTGCTCGAACGGGTCTCTAAGGGCCGCCCTGAGCCTTTTACACAGATATCATAGGGGGAGCGCTATCGCGCCCCCTATAATACACACACGCATTCGTTAGTACATACATACGTATATACATTCGTTCGCATTGGCAACAAAACATCATTGTAAAGAACACGCATAAATTTAGCAGAGTATACATACATACATACATATATATCCCCGGTGCCTCAATTGTTCCAGAATAGGCCAAGTTTTCAAGCAAGTTTTGCGGAAGCTTTTTACCCAAAAACGATGCCTAGGTTTAGCCTAAATCCAGGCGTTTTCGCCAAACATTTTGCATTTCTTCATGTATGAAATATAAGAGTTCAGAACAGACGGTAGCAATATCTGAATAAATACGTACGCACGTTCTGCATATAGTTTCATTCTGCAGTATTTCAGAAAAACTATGTGTACAATTTTTTTTGCAAATATACAGAGGTCAGTGAAAAAACCCAAGGTAGTCACTCACTTTTTGGACTCTGCAGAACTACTCCGTGGAGCAATCCGGCTATAAATTGTTTTCTTATCAAGCCCTGTCTAGACTGTCATTTTGGTATATAAATCGCCTCTCTAGGTCCTGTCGTTAATTAGTAATAAACGGTTAATTAGCCGGGGTAAAAAATCCAATGGCGGGAAAAAAACAACCGATGGGAAAAAACCAACCCCAATATTCGGCCAGGGTAACTCATATTACCGATTGCATGCATGCGACAGGTAAAATCGGCCTCGCTGACTTCATTTCTGCAGTTATTTTACGATATTCCTTATAATAAGTGAAAGTGAGAAAATCAAACATTAAAATTTGCAGCATCAACTGACTACGTAGGTTTCATCAAATTTGCCAGTTTCTATGTTAAAATGCAAAAATTTGTAAATCTTTTGAAATTCGACGAAATGAAATAAAATTAATGTTGTTTCAGTGTTTTTCGCGTATTTCTTTGTCCCAGAGTACATTTTGACCACTTTAGCTGTGCCAAACAGTCGATCCGCCGAAATGAGGTTTTTACCGGCTAGCACAAAATTGCCAAGTCCAAATCCAATTTTGAGCTGTTCACGGGAAAGAACGCATTAAACTTGCTATGTGAAAGGCTTTTGAGCAACAAATAACCATTTTTCGGAGTTTGGCAGCAAAAGCAAAAATTGGTTTTTTCCCACCCCTTGGTTTTATTTTCCCATTTTTATAAAATTCTGTTGGCAGCTTGCCAAGCGTCCTAGGAAGACGAGACCGACATTTTTGGAAAGAGCACATGTTGTTCTCATAGAAACTATTTCTAAAGGGAAAATTTCTGGAAAAATTTCTACAGGCCTTCAGAAATAGGCAAATTTTGAATTTTTGGGGGTCGAAAATGCCAAAATTTTCAAAATGTCAAAAAATGTTCAAAAGTGGTCCGATTTTGCTCAATTTCATGTGGTAGGTGGGATGGGTCCTGCCAATTTGCACGCCAAATTTGACCCCGCTAGCTCATCCCCATCGCCCAAACGGGGGATTGGTTTTTTCCCCCACCACTTGCGAATTGGTTTTTCCCAGGACCTCTATATAACTTCTTAAATATCCGCTTTTAAACCAAAATTAGCGATGCACCGAAGCTACAACAAGGACAAAACTGCTCCGATGGAGAATGAAAAATACAATATGGGTGACATTTAGGTGTTAAGCGGACAGAGGACTAGGTTCTAAAACGTTAATATGGGAGGGGCAGGTTGTAAATCCCAGGAGGACTGGGTTAAAAGCGGACTAATATGGACCAGCTTCGCTGAAGCCATATTCGCGGAAACTGCCCAGACAAAAATGCTGGCGGCAATCCTTCAATCACCTGGGCTTATTCTAGTGGGGGGGGGGGTGGGGGGCCCCCACATAAACACCCTCCCCCCCCCCCCCAAAAAACGCCCCCCCCCAAAAAAGTGGGCGCCCCTTTTGGTACCCAATTTTGCCCTGAAAAAATAGCTCAGAAGGCCAAATTTTCAAAAATTTTCCGGCTTCGCCGGAGATTTTTACTCAATTTTTGCCCTTTTCAACACTAAATCTACTTATTTTTGCTATGAAAATCAACTTTTATAGTATATGCCAGGAAAATAGCGCTATTTTTAGCATATTTTTCGAAAAATTTTCGCCCCCCCCCAAAAATTCCTTGCCCCTCGGACCTTTGGGGGCCCCCCCCCCAAGAAGCCCCCCCCCCCCCCAAGAAAAAATCCCTAGAATAAGCCCAGATCACAGTTTAACAATTTGTCAGCACGACTTAGCAGCTATTACTTTCATATTATGTACGTAGCTGTGATCGCAATACTCCTAATATATACTAAGCTGTCCAAACTGTTTTCGCACTAACTTGACAGAATATAGAAAAATAATGTCACAGATTCTGCATGTGCTATACGTATGTATGTCATGTGTGGAGTAAAGCATGAGTAACCGCGAATATGGGTTGCTGAGCGAAGCTGGTCCACATTAGTACGCTTTTAACCTGCCCCTCCCATATCAACGTTTTAAAACCTACTCCTCTGTCCGCTTAAAACCCAGTGTCACCCATATTGTATTTTTCATGCTCCATCGGAGCATTTTAGCCTTGTTCTATTTTTAAAGCTCTGAGTTAAACTTACTAAAAGCTCCATAAAAGAAGCTTTGAAAATAATTCCGTCAGTAATTATATAAATAACCAATACATAATCAAAGGTTTTAACCCATTTGATTCAGTTTCGGGAATATTACTGGATCAGCGGATTATCAGGATTGGCCGAGTGATCATCATATTGGATGACTTTCAATTACTCTTCGTCTCTAACGGACTTCTTGATTTATTTTTATTTCTACTTATTTACTAATTTATTAATTTTTAATTTACGTATATACTTCTATTTTTCCTTTATCTTTGGGCATCATATGCTGTCTGACCTATATGCGGCTAGTCTCACCTCAATAACGGGTGATGTGGAATTTCGAAACTAAACTTAATTTGTTGCTTAATCTGCTAATTTGCTTTATTTGGCTTTAATTACGTTCGTTCTGTTTTGGTCATGGTTAATAAAGGTTCCCAATCCAGCACCTCTGGAGGGGGGCCAGAAGGCGGAGAACTGTAAGATTTGTGAAGGCAATGTCGGCTCGGCGGATTATGCTTTGCATTGCTGTAAGTGCCTCTCATCCATGCATTCGAAATGTTTGAGCCTTTCGGATACGCAGTATCATCAAATTTCTAAAATGCCTCAGGATATATTTAATGTTATGTGTAATTCCTGTAAGCAGGCTATTGCCAACTTGGAGCAGAGACTGTTGGCTGTTGAAGCCAAGCTTGCCGCACCACCGCCAATGCCCTCTGTGCCTTCTATGGTCCCGGAAGAAGTCATTACTTCTATTGTTGCCAAGATTATGGACCAGATTAAGGTGAAAACTGTCGACGTTGTAAGAGATGTGTCTGCCGAAGCTGTTGAACTGGACAGCAAGAAGAATAACCTGGTCTTGGTTGGCTTACCGGAATCCGAAGATATTATTGAATCTGAGTACGTTAAATCAGTCTGTGATAAATTAAAGATTAAAAGTGATGACGTTGTTGAGGTGTTCAGGGACGGGCGCCCCCGAGGTCTGTAGATCGCTCTCGCATCATTAAGGTTAAATTTTAGAATCAGACTAGTCGCCGGTCTTTCCTAACCAGCTATAAGGATGTGAGATGATCTGGATCAAGGGGAAACATGGCTTCGTCCTGATCTTACTTTCCGACAACGTCAGCTGTTGGCCGAACTAAAGGAGTGGCGTGCTAAAGGAGAAAGTGTTAAAATCTCACGTGGTCAGATAGTGGTCGTCCCCAAATCCCCCTCTAAATTTCCTCCAAACATTTTAAATACTAATAACCCAACAAATTAATAGGTGGCCCTAACCAAAACAGTAACGGATTTCTGTCTCGTAAAACCCTTCAATTGAATTTTAAATGTTTATGTTTTAATGCGCAGTCATTGACAAACAAATTGGCAGAATTTGAATATATTTTACAGGAATCAACTTCTGGCATTATTGGCGTTACGAAAACTTGCTTACATCCTGAGTACCTTGATAATATAGTAGGTAGGTAGTAATGATTATATAGTATTTCGACAGTATAGGCAATTGAATGAGCATGGGGGATGCTTGCTTTTAGTTAAAAAGCACATTTCATGTCAGCAGTGTTTTAGTTTTTCATTTGGCGGGCACATTGAAATTATTGGGATAAAAGTGACACTATCCAACACCAGTTTGTTGGTTATTACTGTTTATCGCTCTCCTAATAGCAATCAAGAAATTGATTCTCAGTTTTGCGATTTACTAAATAACCTGGACAGTAATACGTAATGACCTGCTGATCATGGGAGATTTTAATCTTCCCGATGTGTTTTCTCCCATTTCTGGAATAAATGTATTGAATAATAATCGATACAAAAAGTTCATAAGTTGCTTTTTGAACCTAGGATTACAGCAAAAAGTATTGCAAACAACCCGTTTGAATAGAATACTAAATTTGGTTTTAACTAATGATCAAATGTTAGTTAGTAACGTTTCAGTTACGGAGCCTTTCAGTACTAGTGATCATTGTAAAATAATGTTTACAGTTAATGCATCTACGAATGTCTGCGATACTGAATCGAATGTAGGAAGTGGCAGGCGGTATAGTTTCAAAGATGGAGATTACGTTTCTATGAATGATTTTTTGAGGACAATAGAATGGGATTGCTTGTTTTCTAATGATGGTAATGTAAACGATATGTAGGCAACATTTAAAAATGTCATAGTGTGCTGTTTTTAAATTTGTACCTGTTCGTGTTATGGGTTGTGGCAATGGAAAATTTAGAGACAAACAAGTATCAAAAGCGTAAAATAAGAAGACATTTTTATGGCGGAAGTATAAACGCTTTCGTAAGGAAGAATCTTTGAAAAAGTATAAGTCTGCTGCAAAAGCAGCCAAACAGTTGGCTGATGAGTTTTCTGAAAGGAGGCAACGAACTACTAGAGGGAAAAATGCCCTAGACGGGCATGCAGTGGCTAGAATAGGGAAACAAGGAAGGGCGGAAAAATGCCAATATAATTACCAGTCGGCGCTGAAAACAATTATAGAAACTAGATTCAGCGCCGAAAAGGAACTGCAGGCGGCGCTGAAAATTATAGAAACTAGATTGAGCGCCGAATAGGGAAAGCAGAAGGCGCTGAAAATTATAGAAACTAGATTCAGCGCCGAATAGGGAATGCAGTCGGCGCTGAAAATGATAGATATTAGATTGAGCGCCGAATAGGGAAAGCAGAAGGCGCTGGAAATTATAGAAACTAGATTGAGCGCCGAATAGGGAATGCAGTTGCCGCTGAAAATGATAGAAACTAGATTCTGCGCCGAATAGGGAAAACAGTCGGCGCTGAAAATGTTAGAAACTAGATTCAGCGCCGAATAGGGAATGCAGTCGGCGCTGAAAATGATAGATACTATATTGAGCGCCGAATAGGGAAAGCAGAAGGCGCTGAAAATGATAGAAACTAGATTCAGCGCCGAATAGGGAAAACAGTCGGCGCTGAAAATGTTAGAAACTAGATTCAGCGCCGAATAGGGAAAACAGTCGGAGCTGAAAATTATAGAAACTAGATTCAGCGCCGAATAGGGAATGCAATCGGCGCTGAAAATGACAGATACTAGATTGAGCGCCGAATAGCGAAAGCAGAAGGCGCTGGAAATTATAGCAACTAGATTCAGTGCCGAATAGGGAATGCAGTCGGCGCTGAAAATTATAGAAACTAGATTCAGCGCCGAATAGGGAATGCAATCGGCGCTGAAAATGACGGATACTAGATTGAGCGCCGAATAGCGAAAGCAGAAGGCGCTGGAAATTATAGCAACCAGATTCAGTGCCGAATAGGGAATGCAGTCGGCGCTGAAAATGATAGAAACTAGATTCAGCGCCGAATAGGGAAAACAGTCGGCGCTGAAAATGTTAGAAACTAGATTCAGCGCCGAATAGGGAAAACAGTCGGCGCTGAAAATGTTAGAAACTAGATTCAGCGCCGAATAGGGAAAACAGTCGGAGCTGAAAATTATAGAAACTAGATTCAGCGCCGAATAGGGAATGCAGTCGGCGCTGAAAATGACAGATACTAGATTGAGCGCCGAATAGGGAAAGCAGAAGGCGCTGGAAATTATAGAAACTAGATTCAGTACCGAATAGGGAATGCAGTCGGCGCTGAAAATGATAGAAACTAGATTCAGCGCCGAATAGGGAAAACAGTCGGCGCTGAAAATGTTAGAAACTAGATTCAGCGCCGAATAGGGAAAACAGTCGGAGCTGAAAATTATAGCAACTAGATTCAGCGCCGAATAGGGAATGCAGTCGGGTAGCGTGGAACAGGCAATTCCTCCGTCCATCCTATTCGCGTGAACTGCTCTGCACTGCCCGAGAACGCGGTATATACTGCGTTTAAAACGCGTCAGACTGCATTTGCATTCAGCATTCCAAGACTGCTTTTGGAGAGTAAAAAGTGCGGTGTGAATTTAAGTAAGGCAGTTAATATTAAGTGTCATGATTTGTTACAAATCCGCTGTAGCTAGCTAGCTTTGAAGTTAAAGCCGTTCCTGTTGTCTTCTGCATAAAGTACATAAATAGCATTACCCATGGGTAATACAATTCTAACTGAAAAAACAGTGCACGGTATTTGGAGTTCTAATTGTTTCGCTCTCAATAATAGTCTACAACAAATTAAAAGTGTCATTCATAGTTAAAAATGTAAAGCCGACAAAAGTATGTGCCAAAACGAAATCTTAATCCTGTCTATTTTAGGACATTAAAACGCGATGGCAGTAGATATGCAACAGTAGCGAGGCTCAACTAAGTCTAAAAGTAGACAACCCAGGAACAGATTTAAGTTTCCTGTTTGAGATAAAATTGTACGGAAAAGCAGCCGCTCATATAAGCATTTTAAATTCACGCGAATAGGTATAAAACCCAGTCCCATATAATAAAATCATTTTATCGGGGCTAATATTGTTAGAAAAATAAATCGTTGAGCTGAGAGAAATGAACCGTTGAGCTGGACATATCGCAATTCACGCGAATAGGATGGACGGAGGAATTGCCTGTTCCACGCTACCCGACTGCATTCCCTATTCGGCGCTGAATCTAGTTTCTATAATTTCCAGCGCCTTTTGCTTTCCCTATTCGGCGCTCAATCTAGTTGCTATCATTTGCAGCGCCGACTGCATTCCCTATTCGGCGCTGAATCTAGTTTCTATATATATTTTTCAGCGCCTTCTGCTTTCCTTATTCGGCGCTCAATCTAGTTTCTATAATTTTCAGCGCCGCCTGCAGTTCCTTTTCGGCGCTGAATCTAGTTTCTATAATAGTTTTCAGCGCCGACTGGCAATTATATTGGCATTTTCCGCCCTTCCTTCTTTCCCTATTATAGCCACTGCATGCCCGTCTAGGGCATTTTCCCTCTAGTTTCTTGCATTTTTCTGCTGTAGAAGAAAATTATCAATCTGTCCGCAGCAGCATTTTCCAACACACCTACAAAACAGCTTAAAATCGTCAGCTCTAACTGAAAGGAACTGAATCGTATCGAAGTGGCTCTGTCTACAGATGAGAATTAACCAAACGCTTTATTATCTAAGGCTATCAAACAGAACCATATGAAAGGCACAAAACATTATACATTATGATCTTCAAAGCACCATATTTGTTAACAAAACTTACAGTCAGTATATTGTATCATACATATGTATACTATAAAACACAAAATGTTAGTTCTCCCCTAAAAACGAAATTCTTTGGCCGAGCTACTGAGAAAATTTCACCGGCAAATTAAGCATGTCCGGAAATACCCGGCTCCACTGTGTCCAGAGAACACGCAATCCTTCTAAATTGAAGGTAAACAGATCAGTATTAAACAGTTCAGTTGGCAGATCTCCGTCAGTCTTAAATGGGTTCCCGTCCAGCGAACAATCGCACCAAGAGACATTGGACCATTTTGCCACCTGTCGACCCATCCATTCACAATGATCCTTCACATAAGGCAAATGGGGATCTAATGTTGGAGAGTTGATCAATACCTTGGGATAATCAGTGGAATACAAATATTTGCCAAAAAGAGCTTCCAGCCGAACCCAGAACTCCCACCAATCAACCACGTCTGAGATGCAGCAGTGCTCTCTTCCGCAGAAAACAACGATGTAATTAAAGTCTCCCAATTCAACATCACGCTAATGAATGTTTGCTGCTAAGTCCATGTATATACTTTCCTTGCCCATTCGACGCAATAACAACCTCACCATTGTAAATGGACTCCACATCACGACACTGAGAGTCTGAAATGAGCAGAACAGTTTTACTCTTAAGCGGTCTAAAAATTTGTTGACCGCACAGCATCGTCACCAGGGAAGCCGATGTATCAAGCGCCCCGCGCTTCCAAATATTATACATTTCCCCCATCAGTTTCCCGTACAGATCCATGTCAATAGCGTCATATTGCAGCGCCGTCGCATCGGTCCTGTCTAAATTTTTAGCACAAACGAATCTGATTTCAGCGTCGCCGTAGGTTTTCTTAATCGCGGTGAATTCGGAACGTACAGCGCTGCACTGCGTTTCCAAAAGACGCCGCAGTACAGCCTTGTATACCACATTCAGGTTAAAGGACCAGTAGCAATTAATAGTAAAAGCATTTTCCGCAATCCATGTAGGCAAACTGTAGGGATCATCCCGTGCAGGTGATTCAGAGATCATAGTTTCTGCCGCCTGATGTTCTTTGTGGATTTTCATCAGGACATACCACAGCAGCAGCTCAATGGAACTGAACGTTTTCCCCAGGAAAGGTTTCTGATGATCATTGAAAAACCTATCCAACGGACCATGACTCTGAATGTACACAATAACTGGCGAACTGTTCTGCATAGTGTAACCAGTCTCTGAAGCAAACAACCATTCACATCAACTATTGACTGAGTTGCAGTATCGTGAGTGCTTACTTAAATCAAAATGGACCTACTTTTAAATTTAACTAAACTGATCCACCGACAAGGCCGCGCCCGTATATAGTCATGATAGTAGTGTACACGTACGAGTAAACTAGGGCTTGTAGGAACATTAATGTTAGTTTTCCCTGAAAAGTTTTCGCCAAATTCCTTTCCGTTAATTAATTTTTTTTATATTCCAATACAAAATTCACAACCATTTATATATCAAATTTTAGAGTATGCGTACACTGCCCTATAAATAAATCAAAATTTTGTAGCAGTAGTGCAAACGTTAGTTTTGTGTTTGGTAATAGTTCCGCGAAAACCGACCACACTATCTCGACTATAGTAAGAAAGGCACTGTGAACACCTGTAAATACTTATTTCCACACAAACCGACGGCTTTATTGTCTTGCTCCCCGCAGTATCTGCACCCAGTCAAAAATTTCCCAAAGTCCATTCCATAAGTGAACCTTTTACAAATTTCCAACACAAAATTCTCAGTAATGTTTTCATTACTTATTAACATTGCTCATTATTCATTAACATTCAGTAAATTTTCATTCACAAAATTAGCAGTAATGGACACTCCTTTGTAACGAAATCAAAATTTTGTAGCAATACAGTGCAAAAGTTTAGTGTCTGTGAGAAGGCCAGTCAAAACCGAACTCAGTATTTTAAGTATAGTTACGGGTTCACTGCGAAAAAGTATAAATAGTTTTACACAACCCGACAGGATTATTTATTGCCTTGTGTCCGCAGTACCGGACTCCATTTCCATTTCACTAGTGAACCGTATTCCTTACCCCTTTATATCTACATAGGATTTCCTGTTCTCGGCACAATAAAGACACACCCGGTCCCCCTCCCCCGCAGAATTGACCCCCCACGATTCGGGCTTCCCCCCCAGAACTTTAAAGAGCCTGGAAAAATAGGTTTTTGAGGGTAAATTTTGAAAATTTTTAGACGGTTTTTTACACATATTTAAGCATTTCTTTAGCTATTTTAAGCTTAAAACGAGGTAGAAAATAGTTCATATTTTAGCTGAGCAGCAAAAAATAGCTAGTTTTTGAAGAATGGTGTAGCCATGAAAAAATAAGGTTAATAACAAACTCTTAAACATACCCGCCTCACAACACAGTTTCTGTACACCACAAAAACTATGATAATCGCTCAAAGCTACAAAAATTAGTCAATTTAAATGTTGCTATGCATACTTCAGACCCTGGACCCCTTCGAACAGCTACAATTTGATCTTCCATTCCTCCTGCTTCCACTTCGCCTTCCCCTACAGGAATGCCGTAGTCATTCATACCTGCAGACAAGCACTGCAGCAGTTCAAAGTCGCTGTCTCCCTGAAAATGTAACAAGTTTTTAAAACTAAAACAAAACCGCAAGATGTCGTTAGCTCAACTTTGTATTGACAAAAATAGAATTGTTAGGACGCTAAATTTCACTATTCATGCAACACTTCCCACCGGGTTTGCTTTGTATCACACCTCCTTACCCTATTATAAAAAATCACGAAGTCATTCGTACGACCAGAAAAGCAGTGTAGCAGTATAAAGTCACTGTCTCCATAAAAATGAATTTTAAAATTGCTTTCCCTTTTTAATTACACGACTTCACGTACTAGATGTTATAGCCTCATACTCACCAATCCCACCTCCCGGTCCAATTCCTTTTCCATTGTCAACTCATCCCTTAATTTAGGTAGCACCTGTTTGACTCGCAGCAGCTGTTTCTGAAAAAGCAAATGAAAGAACAAACGAAACTATGATTGTTACTGGCACCTCAGACCTGAAAAATCGGCCATGAGCTAGGGATCGAACCGACAGCCTTTCGCGATCTAGCCCAGCGCTCAACCGATTGACTCACGCAGGCACAATCGAACCAAACTTAAGTTGTAATTCGATCCCAAACTGTAGTGGCATTTTAGAAGACGCTTTCGCGCCAGCCCACATAGTCTGATGCGAGCAAACCTCGACCGTTTCAAACCGTAAATGGGCAAGTCAAATGAAAGAACAAAGAAAGCTAAGATTGTCACTACAGCACCTCAGATGCGAAAAAATTCGGGCCTGAGTTTGGTTCAAAATAGTTATTTGACTATCGCGAGCCAATTAACCAGTCATTCACATCCCTCCAACTCATCCCTTAATTGAGATAGAACCTGTTAGGCGCGCAGCAGCTGTTTCAGAAAATGCAAGTTTGCTTTAAAATAGTTATTTGAAAATCTTCATTGACAATAAATCCATATTACCTACAAAAATGTGTACTCAAACAAAAAAGTAATTAAAGTATGACACAAAAATGTGTGTACAAAATCTGAAAGTCCTCCAGTGAACTCAATATACGCCGTAACCCCATAAAACCATATATTTTTGGAATCCTTGCAGCGAGACGAACATTTTTATAAAATTTAAAATTTTTTAAAATTTCAAAAATTTTAAAATATCGGGTTATCGGTGAATTTTTTCGGACAGTTCAAGCTATTCAGCTCATTCTTTCAGAAAAATTTGCCCGTCCAAAGGCGCATCGATTGACACAAGAACGCAAAACATCGGTTGAGAAATAAGCATTTTATTTTAAAATTTCGTTTTTCCATTTCCTTTGATGTTTGCCGCTTTTTGCAACTTTCACTGGTTATTACTCGCGACTCGCTCAACGGAAAGTTTTTCGATTAGATTTTCAGGACCGCCTAGGCGCCCGCATTCACCTGATATATGTGGTATTTCAAATTTTGAAAGTCGATTTTTTCGAAAAATACCACTTTTGACCCCAAATTTCGGCATAGCGATTCTAGCAAAAGTGAGTAAAAATAACATAATCATAAAATTCAAGCTGAGCTGAATCCAACGGTATAAAGCTTTTGTTGCTACGACGTATATTGCGTCAGCAATGAATTTTTGAACAATATCCCTTATTTCAGCTGGTTTTGCTAGTTTAGTCAGTCAAATCATGGCGGCAACATCAAAGAGAGCCAAAATCCAGCGGAAATAAGGGATGTTTAAAAATTCATTGCTGGCGCAATATACAATATACATTGCTGGAGCAATATACGTATATCAACAAAAGCTTTATATCGTTGGATTCAGCTTAGCTTGAATTTTATGATCATGCTATTTTTACTCACTTTTGCTAGAATCGCTATGCCGAAATTTGGGGTCAAAAAGTGGTATTTTTCGAAAAAAATCGACTTTCAAATTTTGAAATACCACGTAGTTCAAGTCAAATCTGACGCCTAGGCGGTCCTTAAAATCTAATCGAAAAAATTTTCCGTTGAGCGCGTCGCGATTAATAAACAGTCAAAGTTGCAAAAAGCGGCAAACATCAGAGGAATTGGAAAAACGAAATTTTGGAATAAAATGCTTATTTCTCAACCGATTTTTTCGTTCTTATTTCATTCGATGCGTCTTTGGACGGGAAAATTTTTCTGAAAGAATGAGCTGAATACCTTGAACGGTCCGAAAAAATTTCCCGATAAACCGATATTTTAAAATTTTTGAAATTTTAAAAAATTTTAAACTTTATAGAAATGTTTGTCTCGCTGCAAAGATTCCGAAAATATATGGTTTTATGGGGTTACGACGTATATTGAGTTCACTGGAGGCCTTACAGATTTTGTACACACATTTTTGTGTCAGACTTTAATTAATAAATCAATTAAATCCTGTCAAATCAGAATGTAATCCCCACCTTGATGCCGTCAACACAGGTTTCGTTTCACTTCGTTTCATCTCCATCCACCAAAGCAACCATCCTGCATACAGCATCCAAATGGCACATCACGCCGTACAGTACGCTACTAGGCTGCTCCACCAGTCCACCAACTCCAACCAGCTGACACTTGTCACGCACACTAGACCAGTCCGATAACTCCTCCGCCAACAGGCATGACCCTACAGAATCCACGAGTGCTGCCATGAGGTTAACGTCAACCTCGCGGTTGTCCACATCATAAAAAGCCATAATGGAATGTAAAGGTACAGCCCGAACAAGCCTACAAAATAAACATTGCAAAATATACTGTACATTGCGAAAGCTACGAAACTGGTTTTTACACATAGCTTGTTTCTCCGAAGAATACAAAAGAAACGTTTTCCACACCTATTAGCCGAATGGGTCTATCGAGGTTAGGTCGGAACGCGATACATCTTAATTACTTAATCCCGCCGGTATGATTCGCGAGATCCATTAATCAACCTGGTAAGACTGAAAAAACCAAAACAAAATTTAACGCTAAACATTGACTTTTTAATTTTTTATTCATTCAGTTTTCATTCAGTAAACGTTAAGATTAATTTTAACAAAAATTTTGTTCATAAACAAACACAGGGCAGACCTGCTTGATTAATGAATCCCACAGCTCAGATCTGCGGAATTCACAAATTAAGCTGCAGCAAGTTCCGACCTTATCCCTCAAATTCATAGCCCTTTTCCAGATAAATTCAGACCCAGCGCACAGCAGCTATATTATAATCCTTACAAGCTTATGCGCTACCGTATTCTGAGTTTTTATCTTGAGCCGAACCACTTAACAAAGCATTATTCGTTAGAATGATGTGAACCACGAATAGTCACACTTGGCTTGTGTTCCCCCACTCAATTTTTTGCAACCTTCAATCCTGGGCTTATTCTAGTGGGGGGCCCCTCCCATAAACACCCTTCCTCCCCCCCCCCCGAAAAAAGCGGGTGCCCCTTTTGGTACCAGCTTTTGCTCTGAAAAAATCGCTCAGAAGGCCCAATTTTCAAAATTTTACCGGCTTCGCCGGAGATTTTTAGTCGAATTTAGCCTATGTAAGCGCAATTTATGCACAAAAAATTAACTTTTTTGGCGATTACTATAAAAATAGCGTTATTTTTAGCATGTTTATGAAAAAATTTTAAAAATTTCACCCCACCCCCCAAGAATGACTCGTCCCTCCAAAGAGCCTCCCCAAAGAAAAATTCCCTAGAATAAGCCCAGCAATCAGTACACATCCAAGCAGATCTGTATAATTCCTGGCTACCAGAAGTACCATTAGTTTAAAGACGGGCGACTAACTGTGCCTAACCAGTGTAAAATCAACAGAGTAAATAAGCAGAACGCAACTGATCAGTATGTTATACCTCAAACACTACTCTGCCCTCTTGAGGACAAGAACGCTGACATCCTTGGTTCACTAGGCAATGTAGCTCGAACAGAGGCCGTAGAATCCGAAATCTCCAACCACCCACCACCTGGTTCCTTAACATAGGCTGTATAGTGGCCCGCATCCGGAGACTGTCCCAGATGTTTTATCGCCGCCACTGGGACAAACTTAGCATCTCCCACTTTTACTCCAGAAGCCCTCATTCCATGCACCTCCTGTAACCGCCACCTGCGCCATCAACCATAAAGAGACCAATCTCAATAATGAGATATTTGGAAGTGGGATACACGGAAACCGCACTAACCGACGTGTGTTGCCTGTCCCCCAGGCAAGTACCACAGTGGGAAAGAACAAGAGTTTCCTCTGCCAAAAACTGGGTCCAGGAAACCCTACCACTAGCTGGCAAATTCAAATTAAGGATGTAGGAGGCGGAAATCAGGCTACCTGTACGATGCCGGCATTGAAGACAACTTCTCGACGTGGAAACGCTGAAAGCTAGCAAATCCTGGCATCCCCCAGGGAGGAATTGGTTAACAATACAGCTAAGAAACTCAGCTGCGTCCTGTTGACTCTCATCTCGAAACATGGAGCCAACACAGTTCCTCAATGTTCTGGAGCTGTGAACCTCACGTGGCTGCTCCATCTCACGTCTCCTCAGTATAGACAACTGGGTCAGGACTCTGTTCTCTCCTGATGACCGCAGAAGCCTGTTCACCATCGGCTCTCCCAACCCAAATAACACCTGGACGACACTGTTAGCGTAGCAGGAGTTTTCACCAACGTTTTGCAGTCTCAGGAATTCAGGTGTTCCATTGTCGCCAGCACGTGCAGATTCGTCTGACTGTATCGGTGCTTCTAAGTCGGTCGCGCTAGCTGCCATAGTACGAACCAAAGCAGGAATGCTCAGCACCCTCCTGAACCGTCTGCATCGATGATCTGCACTTGTATTTGCAGCAGGCATTCTGGGTAATGGAGCAGTGGGATTCATCGTTTCGTTTAGAGATGCACCGGGGCCGCCACTACCGGGGCCGGGGCCGGGGCCACCTTGGCCCCGGTACCGGGGCCGGGGCCGGGGCCTAGAAATTGGGGAGTCCAAATCGAAAATTTTCAAAAATTTTCTTGAAAATTTAAATTTTGCAATAATTTTTTATATACAAACGTTACTATCGTTGTTTTCATTCATATCAGCGGGAAAACAAACTATTTGTAACACTTTTTGACTTTCGAAAATTCAAAATTTTGGTCAAAAAATATCAAAAATTTATAAAATTTTGCTAATTTTTGGCCCCTGTCAGTACCGGGGCCTGACCACCGGGGCCGGTGCCTGACTACCGGGGCCGGGGCCAGGCCCCGGTGCATCCCTAGTTTCGTTGTAAAGCTTCCTTAGCCTATCATACTCAGCGCAACACGCTGTCTTGCACCAAACTCGGTTCTTGTCGAAGGACAGCAAATACAGATTCTTTAGTTGACGACATCGTGAAAGGGCAACATACCCCATGGCGGACTCAAAACAGTTTTGTCCCAAATCAACCATCACAGTCTGTAAACTGAGACCGTGACTTTTGTGCACCGTTATTGCGTACGCTAAGGTCACAGGAAACTGGCTACGAGTAACAATAACGTTTTTGCTTATGTGGAACGGTACCTGGCTCCGGAAAACCTCTACAGGAGAGTCCAATCCATCAAAACGAATAAGCAGCGCCTCCATGCACTGCTCTCCAGGCATCGCACCGCGCTTCATCCCTTCTAAAACGCCAAGTGGCCCATTAACCAGTCTCTTCTCCAGGTTGATGTTCCTCCTCAACATCACACGAGTACCAAGACCAAGCACAAGGTTCTCTTCAAGTCCACCAGTCTCTGATGTTTTTTCTTACGCATCTTCTGATTCCTCTTGCGCCTGCCTTTTCCGTCTGACCACGTATCCTCCGCTTGTATTGAGAACGGCCGAATCCCCAGCCTATCCAAAATTACCCTGTTGAACATCGTCATTCTTAGGCAGCAGACAAAGAGCCCTGTCGTCCACGCTGAACAGTTCCAAATAAAAGGCAACCAAGTCCTCCACGGAACATTCCCCAAGTGAAGTAACTTCACCGATCTCGGCCACCACACCGATCTTGCCGTCCTTTCCCTTCACAAGGACACGTCCCTCCAGCATCGAAATGGCATCCTCAGTCAACGACCCCACTCTGGCTCTCGACAGTAGTTCAGCGAATGACAGATCATCTGCCTGTCGCATATTCTGCGTCAGCTCCACATACGAAAATTCGCGCCAGAGATTGCTCGACAACGGCACAGCCCCGAAGAACTTCATGTCTGATCCAGTTAGCCTCTGGAAACAGAACTGGCTTCGAACGGGCGGCAGCTGTAAAATATCTCCAAAGACGACCAATACCTCCAAATAGAAAAAACTTGTCTTGATCCTCAACGAACACTTCGTTCAGCCGCTCATTGATGTAAGCCAGTACCTTGTTGGAGACCATAGAAATTTCATCAATGATGAAAACTAGTACTCCATCCAGTACCTTTGCAACTACCTTCAGCTCTGGTTTACGCAGACTCCAAAACTTCCCGTCTTCACCATGCTGAACAGGCAACCGATGAAGTTTGTGACAGGTCACCCCACCCACATTCAGTGCAGCAAGACCCATAGGAGCAGAAATCGCTATAACTTGGAGCCCGTATCGCAACGCAGTCGCATATCTGATGGTATTTATGACGTGGGATTTCCCTGTCCCGGCAACGCCAATCACGAAACACCGCATTTTCTTGGGCGCCCCAGAAACAGCTGCCTCCACGCTTCCCATGACCGAATCGTACACTGTGCGCTGCTCAACATTCAAAGAGTCTACCAGTTCCTTCAGCCCCTCCTCAGTGAGCACCTCATTAGCCGGACCAGCAGTAACAGCAGCGCAAACAGCAGCGTACGCCGCGACGTCTTCCTCCCTCTCAACACTCATCTCCAACTGTTCCTGCTCCAATCGAGCTTCTTGAAGCTTAGCGATGTACTCGCGCGCGTCTCGCAGCTGTTTTGAACGGAAGTCGGCAGTCTTAAGAGCAGCAAATTCCTCTCCGGCACAGATTTCTTCAAAAGTCTCCTGATAGTCACCATGTGCACCTAAGATGTCTTCATCTTCATTTTTCCAGGGAACAAAAAGCATCAGAAGATTATGAAAGTAACGCTCTCGTTCATCGTCTGAAACCTGAGGATTAACGGTAGGAAACTTTATGAGCGGTTTCGTCCTGTTCGGCACAAAGCACCCTCTGCATTTTTTCAGCTGAGGGTAGCCTCGATACTTCTGCGGAATACCGTCTTCATGTGGAGAATATTTCTGGACACGATAATCCAGAATCGTGCAAACAGATATCCTCCATAGAATCAGGACGCTGCGGATAGTAAACATCGATCCAGTTGTCTATGAAAACATTGGTATCCGACGATGCCAACCCCTCCACCTCCTTCAACGTCTTCAAACAGCGACGTCGCCTTTTCCTTGGGTTGACCCCCACAAAAACCACCTTATCTAATAACCCACACATGGGGTGAGCCAGAAGTCGGTCCGCAGTTTCATAAGCACCGATTTCACGATCCCTGAAGATCTTGTAGCCCATGCTTTTCAATTGACCGTAGGCCGACTTTTCTTTATCCACGGCCTCCCACGCTCTTTTAGTAGCTTGCCTTTCCTGCTTCGAAACGTATGACGTTATATAAATGTTTAGCATCCTTGAAGACTCAGATAGAAACTGCAAATCTGTATTGCAACCCCAGAAGAGTTGACAAGGAGGATTATAATCGTTGATGTTCACTTCGCTTTCCTTCCTCTTCACACAGTAGATCTTCACCTGCTTCCCTGCAGCCCTCGCTTTCACTGTGGATTCCATAGGATTGAGCACCGTTTCCTCAGTAGGCATCCTCGGAAAACCATACCGACAAAGCAGAGCCTCAGCAAAGGCTTTCTTAAACTTATTGAATCCTTTTCGGAGGCAACTGGCCGTACACTTATGATGCTGTTTCAGGGTATTTTTTAGGGATTTTTTCGGGGGGGGCTTCCCGGGGGGGGCCGGGCCCGGGGGGGGGAAGAAATTTTCGGGGGGGGGGGGATGATTTGTTTGCAAAAATGACCCAAAAAATGTTATTTTTTGGCGTATTTCTCATGGTGAAACGCAAAAAGTTCTCAAAAATGCCAGGATTTAAGCCAAAAATAGCTATTTTTGCGAAAAAATCTCCGGCGAAGCCGGAAAATTTTTGAAAATTGGCCTATTTTTGGCAAAAACTTGGGCCTCCAAAAAATCCCGGGGGGGAAGCAAAAATCCCGGGAGGGGGCGAGTTCGTGGGGGGGGAAGGCATATTCGGGGGGGGGAGAGTCAATTTCGTAGGGGCCCCCGCCCCCCCCCCTGTAAAAAAATACCCTGCTGTTTTGTAGTCACCAGATGATGCAAAATTGGATCTTTTTCAGCATCAGGAATGGCACACGTGATGTATCTATCGATGAACTCCACCGCTTTCTCATCCGGATCAACGCCATATACAGGAGCGTCTTAATCCACAACTTCATGTGAATATGTGGAGCGCCCAGCGCCTGATACTCCTTTCACCAGGCCCAGTGCACCACCTCCCCAGCAATACCATCGGGTGCCAAAATAACATTGTCGAAGAAAGTTTGGAACCTTGTGTGGAAATTCTTCACCGCCCTAAAAACCTATTATAGGCTACTCTCATTTTCATCACAGGCCAAACCTGCTACTACATTTATTCTCATGTAATGTTCAAAGCTGACAGCATTCCTTATTTGGCGCACACAATGGAATACTTAGGTGTACTCCATCAACCTCTCCTACTAAATTATTCTCATGTCATTTTCAAAGCAGACAGCATTCCTTTATTTGGCACACACATTGGATAGGACACACATTATTTCGGTATAGTCCATCAACCAAATCATTGCATCCAATCATAAAACTGACCTTACACTTTAAACGTTTCCCGGTAACTGTAATAAGTCCAGCACTTTTTCTCCAAAACGCACTACGTATTTATATATAATATTATATCCACTTTATATTACAATAATTGATCTGAAAATGCAAAAATTTACATTATTTATACTACATAATTAGAAAGTGGCTGCGCTTGTAAGTAACGATACCAAACGATTTAGAAAAAGCAATTGTCGTATCGTTACCGACAAACGCAACCTAAATTGAACACTTACAATCATGTATACACAGTACGGAATGGATTTGTGGGGTGTGGGAGAAAAAGAAAAAATCCACCCTCCCGAATTTGCTAATTTGCTTACTCCACTTACTTTCGACAAAGAACAGGCTACGTTTGTAAGAAACGATAAAAAATCTTCCGCAGAAGCTACTGTGTTTTTTATTTGCTCAAAAAAGTGCGCAATGACACTTTTTTCCTAAAATGAGCAAAAAATTTTGGGCTTGTGCAGTTTTTCCAGAGTCAGAAAAAAGAAATTACTGAGATTATTCACTGAAAATGTTCATAAAATTTGCTCGTGGATGGCAATTTTACATAAATTTTTTAATTTTTCTTAGAGGCACCACAGACGCAGTTACCTGCAGTCATAGCTATTATCTTTTGAAATCGAACATTAACTATATGACTAGGGTATGCAACTCATTGCAGATTCATATTCTCATATATATTCTCTGAGTATATATTTGAGTACACTATCTCCGGAAAAACTTTCTGTTGCCTTTATTTTTCAACTTTCTGCTTTGGGTAGTGGGCTTTTTGGTATGTTTATAGAATTTGGCAGCTTCTGAGGGCTCGGATTCTCTTTAAGTAAGTAAGTAAGTAAAGTAAGTAAATTTAAATGTGTGTAATGTATGGCTTGTATGGCTTGTTGATTTATATATATATGCGCCAATCAGGCTACTCAGTTTTTAGTATATATATTTAATGTAAGACATAAGCTGTCGTTCTGAACATTTTAAAAATGTCATTCAATTAAAAATATAGGTATACGTAATCGTAATTTAAACTAAATTATAGTATTTTCGGCTATGCGCACCTTGTTAATGAATTGCGCAAAAAATTTAGAGGCAGTGCGCAGAAGAGCGCAAAAGTGTTTGAGCAAATAAAAAACACAGAGAGCTACCCCCATATCGTTACTAACAAACGTCTCCTAAATTCTTTACTTACAATTTTACATACTCTATGCAACAAAGTGGGGAGTTAATTGGGATAATTTTACTAAATTTTATTTACTACTTACGATTACCTACTCTATCCATCAGGCAAGGCCCTTAACGAGGGTAATCAAGTTAATTTTTTTCTAAACGAACCGATGACAAAAAAATGTTTACTAATGTTTACAAACAATGGGAAGGAATGGTAAAGGGCTTCCAAGATGGCAAGAAATTGTCCAGCTTCCACGCACCTACCTTAAATCCTTCTTTCTCACTAAAAACCACTCACTACGTCTTGACATTCCCACTCTATTATATTACATATTTCTACATACATACATACATACATTTTCTCTTTGGAACACTGTCAGAATAGACCGCTTTGGCCCATACCAACCTTATGGGTATGGTTTTACTGTAAAAAGATAGCTCTTTCATTTGCGCTATACTAGGTCTCCATATCTGCTACCTTGAGTTCTCTGGGTGGCTGTTTTTTCTCCCCATCTTTTCGGGTGTTTTCCCCCGCCCTGACTATATATATATACAAGATCGTCAACCGAACCAAAAGAACAAAGTAGCTTAAAAAGAAATTTCGCTAAAATCTTCGCAAACTTAGCATAAAGTTGGCGAACCTCCTAAACTCTACGCGAAATTCGTTAAAATCTTGGCGAATTTCGCGAAATTAGGCGAACTTCGCGAAGGCACCAAATCTTGTGTCCAAATTATATTTTAAATTTTTTGCCAGTTCTTGGTAGATATATAAGAAGAAAACACCTCACATTAGCTAGTTAACGATTTCGCAAAGTTTGCTAACTTTATTGCGAACTTCTCTAATATATATTAGCGAAATGTCGTTAGCTTCGCGAAGTTCGCGTTGTTTGCTAACTTCGCAAAAAATTAACTTTGTTTTGAGCTGTACGTATATATATATATATATATATATACTGTAGTTATAAGAACAGGTGTACCAGGCTGCAGTTTGCCCACTCTGAGACCCCTCACGGAGAGGCCAGACCCCATCCCCCCTACCCGACCTCAACTATCCCCCAAGCCGAGTTCAAACCCCGCCCCCCCTAAAATTGGATCCAATGATCCAAACCAATTGAATATCTAAAAATACTTGAAAATTTGTTTGCAATTTCTGAAAATTTCCGAAAAAAATCGAAAAAATGGCTGTGAATCTGCTATCAACAGCTAAAGATGGTTATTTATAGCAATTAAAAGGTAATATAAGCAATAATAAACCACAATCTGGGCTAATTTTGGCATATTTTAGCATAAATTTGTCAATATTCAAGCCCTATTTTCGCATACGAAAACTATTGACAGAAGCGTTTGAGCATGTTTAATGGACTCTACATCGAAAAAGGAGCATTTTTAGCTAAAAAACTTGGGTACAGTTTAGGGGGTCCTCCCCCCAAATTTCGGGTTTTGGTTGGGTCCCCCGAGCCAAATTTGGACCTTCTACTCCCCCCCAACACAAACAGGTGGTACACCGATGGTTATAGGCCACAGCTGTACTTCAGCAACACTGTACTGCAGCGCAACCAGAGGCAAACCTTACTGTCAGTGAAGGAATCTTATACGGCACGATTTCTAATGCTCTGTCGCACATAATATGCAAAATTTCAGACGACTGCAACTCATCTGTAGCCAGTTATAAGCCGTGCTGTACTTCAGCTTCAGCAGCACTCTCCTGCAGCACCACCAGATGCAAACTTTATGGCCAACGAAGGAAACGTATACGGCACTGTCCTAAACTATCCTGGGCTTTTTTTACTGGGGGGAGGGGGTGGGGGCCCGCCCCCCCACTTATTGCGCTCCCCCCCACTACTCGACCCCTCCCCCTCCACACACGCCCCCACCCCCACTTTTTTGGGCTTCCGCCCCACTCACTATAAGGCGCCCAGAAAATGCCAAATTTTAAGGATTTTTGGTTAAAATTTATTTAAATTTTTTGGTCAAAAATCGTCTATTTTGGTACTCAAACTTAATGTTTGAGCACTTTTTAGCATTGTTATAGCAGTATATGTAGAAAACAGGCTATTTTTACTGCATTTTTAGCGATTTTAGACCACTTTGGATCCCCCCCCCCCCACTTTTGAGTTCCCCCCACTAGGGGGGGGGGGGGGCTCCCCCCCCACTCTCCCCACCCCCACTTTTTTTCGCCTAAAAAAGCCCAGCTATCTACACACAAAATTTTATATGCTTAACCGTTAACCGTTTTAAACGTCCCGGCCAATGTCAATAAACTGCTTTATTTAACAACTGAGTGTCAAGGCCCGTAACAAATTGATATGAATCTGTCACTCCATATGAGCGACATGGCAGGGAACGTGTTAAACTACAGCCAGCGTTTCATGATTGCTGTGCTGTTGTATATATATATATATATATATATATATATATATATATATATACGTATATATACTTATATATATATATATACATATATATATATATATATATATATATATATATATACATATATATATATATACACACACGTATATATATACGTATATATATAGCTGTACATCACAATAGCAGCACCGCATAGCGCTGCGACTATGCTCATCGTTTTCGACGACCCCGATAATCCTTATATGCGTCCTACTA
>JASAND010002751.1:0-25870 GCA_030248195.1 Trissonchulus latispiculum
AAAGATTGCGTACTTCCGCATTTCATTCATCAGTCAGTTCCCCGTTTATGTAAGGAATTAATAAAATCGCACCCACGAGATCTACATCATGCTATCAGCTATCCTGAACGATGTGAGTGCGTTCACGATGTGTGTGAAGAAGAACGCAATGGGGTCAGAGCGTTGGCTTTACAAAACACGGAAATAGTTTGCTACAGTCAGCAACATGCAGAAAAGTGCAAATACAGCAAATGAGCGCATCCGCAATAGGGTCACTCAGGCAGCTTCAGTCAAATAGCTTTCGTTCGATGACCGTCTGAAAACTTTAGAGACGCAGATGGTAGCCTTGACTGAAGCTGTTAAATGTGTTCAGGAATCTGTGGGTGGAAATTCGCGTCAACAATCAGGGAATGATAGAGTGCGTTGTTATCACTGCGGAGAGTTCGGGCATGCGCGTCCGAAGGTAACTTAATTATTCTGAAGCAAAACTTTGTAATCTATGTAGTTTTTGCATGATCAACTGAACTGTACTTATATTCAAGACAGTGTTGCAGCTTCCTCCACTTTTGTAAATGGTAAAATTAATGGCAATACTACTAAGCAAACGGTTGACATGGGCTCTGGGGTTAACATTCTTAGCTATGATTTATTCCAGAAACTTAATACAGGGAAAAATTTGATGCCTTGTTGTTGTAAACCTATTAGAGTTACTGCATCGGTTAAGGTTAAGTGAATGGTATGCAGGGTTAAGTGAATGGTAAATTTGCAGGTAGAACTGGGGAGCAAGTTTTGAGGCTTCATTTATTGTTGTTTCCAATTCAACTACACCCTGTATGATAGGGACTGTCTTCTTGAGAAAGTATAAACTGAGCGTATCGTTTGATGACAATACCCTTCTGTTTGAACGAGTTAGTGCCAGTCCAATATTCGATTCGCTCTGGCTTCACGAAGGCAACCAGTTCAAAGTCCTGCTGACAAGGCTACTGCTAAAGCTTACAAGTCTGAAAGCTCTATGAATTGTTTGCAGCTCTCTACACTCCTATTCCTTTAGTTTTGTTAGTCGGCTCCGGTCTCTAGGTGTACATCCATTTATTCTTATTTATTTTACACATTTCATATATTTAGCAAGTGTTATGCGGTCTATATTAAACTGAGTATTGTAAATATGCACTCAAACGTGTTTCACATGACCTCGCGGTTTCTCACCTGCTACTAGTTTATATTATGTACTCTACATTTCCGGTTTTCAACAAAGGGGGGTGGAATTCAGGTTTTCAACAAAGGGGGAAGGAATTGTAAGAGTCTTGACAAAATACTCGGTTTTATAAAAAATACTTCTTTTAGAAACGGTACAACTTTCTCTAGATTCGATCCATGATTACAATATGTGTGACTACTAGAAAGGCAGCTTAAGAACCAACGAGTGGATACTTTTTATTCACGCGCAAGCTTCATATTCATGCCAAAAACGAATCAAATCGGAAGTTGTTTGGGCAAAAGTTTAGTCGCCCCCCCTTAAGGAAATACTATGTTTGATAAAAAAGCTTTCTTTTGAAAACGGTATAACTTCCTCTAAATTTGATCCATGATTGCAATATGTGTGACTACTCAGACATGTCTATGATTGACTACATATGAGCTGCTGGCACTTAATTAAAGAATTTCTTGCTATAATTTCAACAGCACGTTAAGTCAATTATCGTTGTCCTCACAAAACGAACTCAAACTCACAAAGAAGACCCTTGCCAAGGTTGGCAATAAGGAATTCCTGTTGGACAAATCACTTATCAGGAATCCGGTATTTAAGTATGCTTCGTTAAGTGGACGTGCTGACCTTCCGTGTAATCGTATCCCGAGCAAACTGAGTCAAGTCTCAGCAACTTCATTACACGTAATTTCAGTTTTAGTTTCCGTCACTGAAACATCACTAGAACATATTCCGTCTCACTTTGGATGAGGATCGCTAAAAGTGATCCGGTTTGGGGGGGGAGGCTGCTTAAGCAGGAGCAGATTTAATCTTAGCCTGAAACTAGTTCTCTTGCTAGACCTTTCCTCTTTAAGCGAGCGGGGTTTCTGCAATCTAATTGGCTGTTTGTCCCTCCCTCGAAACGAAGACCACGTTCAGCTACCCCCCCCCCTCAACGAGGCGTGTAGTTGTGGACCCCCCAAGGGGCGTATTTCTGGCAGAGTTTCGTACGCAATGCACTCAAGGGAAGCCCTCCAGTGGCTTACTGGCTTCTTGTATGCAGTACAATTATGCACTCTTGATAACAAATTATAGAGGAAATCAAAACAAACTGGCTGGTTTTGTGGTATTTGGATGATCCAAATACGTTACTGTGTTGGTGGGATGCTACCAGAGTGTGTATGATTTATGAAATAAGTTTCAGTTCCATATCAATTTCATATGTGAAAGCACTAATTTTTAAATTTTAGAAATTTGAGGAATTTGAGTTTTTGTAATTCTTAAAAATTCTCCCCTGGAACTGGAAGCTTATATTAAAGAAATCAACCTATAAGGTTTCAAAATTCGTGTAACAGCGGTAGATTTCCCGGAATACCTGCCCATTCTTTTTATACTAAAGATTGATTTTTATTAGTGTAGCAATACGTTAATAGTCATAAGGAATATATGCAACACTACACTAATCACTGGTCATAGGGCTTTGCTAATCACAATCACATGACACAAATAAATAATTCCGTTGAAACTCAAAGACTCTTCAAAGCCAACAACCTTTCCAACTTGGCACTCAACATTGGATTTGGTTCCGAAGCTGACTCTGAGGAGTAAAACCTTTGCCTAATAAGTTTATTTTTGCCTTTGATTTTATATACGATTGTATTTATTTTGCTCAGCATCCTTGAGGAATAGTAAAATGTGACAAGTAATGACAATAATGTTGACATCACCATGTGCAAAGAAATCTCATCGATTCAGCATATCTTCCCCGCAGTGATCTCGATATTTCCGAATTTAGCATAGCATTTAGTTCCAACACGCTGTGCTAATAACAGACGGCCACTGAATGACTTCGAAGAAATTTGATAGAACGTATAGAAAGTAAAAACTTGTAGGTATTTATCTAAGGCGTATCCAATCAAATCATGATGTACATATTCTATTTGACTGAAGTGTTCCAAGATAACTTCACCTGTTATTTGAACAAGCGTCATACTTTTAAACGTTCTACATAAGTGCCTCATTGTTGTCCTTAATCTTTAAGTTAGATCATCCAAAAATGGCCATAAGGCCATCAAGGTTATCTTAGTTATCTTGTACCTGGACATTGATATGTTAAACACACAACCTTGTAGTCCCAAATTTGATCTCGATCTCGATTTCTTCACCATTTGGCCGTGCCCATGTTAGTACTTGCGGAAATATGAGAAAGTAGATTTCTGGAAATCAAGCGGTAGCCTGCATAAACTGGGTTCAGATCAAGTGCATACAACAAATTTAGTTGCCACAGTGCTTATTTGGCTGCGGACAATATATTGAATGGGCTACATAGTTAATTGGGCGCAAATTATCACCCATTTAGTAAAGTTGATGTAAATGTTGGTGTAAAATGACTTCCAAATGACTTTTAGTTAGATGGGCTGATGTCGGATACGTCGTCCATTAGTTGATTCGACAGTTTGGCGGATTATACGTAACGTATATATATATATATATATATATATATATATATATATATATATATATATATATATATATATATATATATATATATATATATATATATATATATATATATGATATAAATTGTTAGTAACTTATTATGTGTTTTTGGCTCATAATTTCAGCTTTGCTGAGTACAGACGTGAGGTTCAGTCAATATTAAAAGATAGCAACAGAATGAACAACTCAACCGATAGCAGCGTTACATTACTGGATGTAAAATCATTGATTCAAAACATAGTGTATATTATCGAAGGAATGGTGCAGGTTTTTGGAAATCTACTTATCATTTTTATAGTCAGTACAACTAAGTCACTTTTTCAAAACGAATACTTCTTGCCCACGGCGCTGGCATTTGGCGGTGGTCTAACCGGTTGCGGTCAAATTGCAGCTGGAATCGGACGGCAGTATGTGGTAATGTCGGGTCAATACTATGACTACCAGACGACATGGGAGTGCATCTTAAAGCCTTACTGCCAGTTTTTCTTATGGGGATGGTATTTAGCACCAACCATGCTGGTGCTTATTTCAATTGATAGATTGATTGCATGTGCTAGCATTCGAGTCTACACTTCGATGACTGGAAAACATACCATTGGGATGATATCCATTGGAGTAGGAGTTTGCGTGCTTCTGTACTGCATCACTATGTACGTTTCCTACGAAGCTGCTGAAAAATATGGCAGAATATATCCCAAGATCTGCTACTTAAGCTGGGGCCTAACACAGTGGTTTAACTCGCGTGTATATTTTGTGTATCAATTTGTAGGATCTGTGGTTACAGTAATTCTGTACGGAACAGCCATGGGCTGCTTATGGTGTAAAAGGAATGATGCTGTCAGTGAAATTCTGAAATTGCAAAAATATAGACAAGCCAAAATAACAAAGTAATTAGCATGGATTATGTTTTTTACTTTTTTCTTGTACACAATTCCATTCTGCATTATGATTTATTGTAATGTTGTAAGCGTTCCTATTGATGTCATGGATCTGATAATTCCTGTCTGTTGGGTTGCGTCTAATCTGAACTCAGCCAATAATATTTTTATTTATTTTGCTAAAAATGAGGATATGAGAAAACGTACTCTAGAACTATTGAGATTGTCACGAAAAATATCACCCCTGCGTGGTCGAAAAATTAATTGTATACAACTAGCGAACATTGAAACAGCGAAACGAAATAGTACAATTTCTAAGTACGGACAATATTTTCAAAGGTAAATGTGTATGAAGTTGCCATATAGTTGCTTCTATATACATCAGGACAAAGAGTGCACAATAAATAAGGATGTGACCGACTTACTGCTATCAGCTTCAGGTACATTTTGATGCTTAACTCTCCTACGTGTGCTTGTATCTCCACACCGAGTCCACAAATGAGTACCCAGTACACGTTCCTGTATTAAGTTCACCACCGCATGCTTATATTTCAACGCTAAAAATTTTGACCTCTTGAAAACTGAGTCCATCTAAAATGCATGTCTGTTTCGAGTCACTTTTGTGAAATTTGTTGCTTGACTGAAGCACTGGTGGGTTTCGTGAACCTTGGGGCAGATTTTGTTTTCTTTATTGGGTTCGCTCAAAGTTTGTTACATTTTGTGTAAGGCTCGCCCAATTCTGATCAGCATTAATAGTCTTGATTTGAACTGACAGTTTTGGCTGCTTATATTTTAGCTTATATCTAAGAGTAGATGATTGGCCTTTACTTGCCACGGCTGTTAAATTTTGGGTCGCGACGGTTCGCCCATCTTTACCTATAGGGTGGTAGCCCTTAAGAGGTAAGAGCTCCGGCTCGGAACAAGCTACAGACTTGTGCAAAATTGGCATGCACCGTGCAGACTCTCCTCAATTCGCTAATTGTTACGTGTGGTAGCAATGTGCCTGCTGCGAGTGCAAGCTTTTGCATTGTCTATTTCGTAACTTTTACACTTATGAGATATCGGACATGCCGATTCTTCCCCAATATCTTATGTGTAGGCCAATTCAGTGGTAAACTAAGACTAGCTAGGCCGTATCCGGGCTAACGCACAAATAAGCGACATATGAAGCGATATATGTATGAAAAAATGAGCAAAACACTAATTAATCACGTCTTTTTGCAAATTGGCAGAAACAGACATGTCAAACCAAAACTGAAATGTGTTTAAGCATTCCCTCGTTCCTGAACGCAACAACGATGTGCAGTTTATGGAGAGCTACGTGCAAACCGTTACTTGTCTGCAAGGTTGCTTTCAAAACCGATTAGTAGACATGCTGCGCCGAGGCGCCGCAGACAAACTTCACATGCTTAACTTACTTCTGTAGGATCACTTTTAGATCCCACTGCTTACATAAGATTACAACTGAAATAAAATCGAATAGTTTCAGTTTCAAAAGCAGGCTAATCTGGACCCAACATGCCGTCATAACAGTTTCGATTGCTTTTATGTGATCAAATTTACTCAAACTAATTAATCTATTATTGGCAACCTTTGCTGTTTCATTTATAAAATCTTACATCTGTAATAAAACAGCTTAGTTTGAGATCAAGAATAGTTAAGCGGTCATAATTCTTCAGGATAGGACGACTTCACATTGCGGAATTAAAATGCGAAAATTAGCACGTGGACGCTGAGATCAGACAAACCGTAGTTTGCTTTGAAAATTTCCTTTGTCTTGAAATTATAATCTACGCTGGCTGACCCTCCAAGAGCAACTATAGGAGCGGTTAAGCATCTGAATACCAATAGAAACAGTCAAATCAGGTTGTTGAACTCAGAATCCATGCTTTGATTTTCGTTTTTAATTAATATTCCATCAAAATTGCCTTACATACAGCTCCAATCCTGACTGATACATATTATGAAAACACCAGTGTAACAAGAAAATTGGATGACCAAAATTTGCATTGCAGTATTACAGAATAACAAGTAGGCCCCTAAAATGGGCATTATCTCGCAATCGAGCTGGAAACTATTAAGTGATGCCGTCCAGCTCTGTGCGGCACTTAACGCAGCTTCAACTTTTTGATTTCTGTGCTCGAACCTGAGTGCAAAAGCGATGCTCTGCAAACTAACGCTGACCCCTTCCACCGCAAAACAGACCCTAGTGAACAAAGTAAATTCGTTCCATATGTTTGCAAGTTGAACCTCGAACTCGCAGTGATGTATGTTTCGAACTTAAGCATGTTAACAGAGAGCGAGTGAGCATGACATGTGCAGCAGGGGAAGTGTAGGAGAGGGGGGTGAATCGGCGGCCCGATTTTCCAGCTTTTGGCCCAAAAACCGGAAGATTCTTGGGAGGTGAGGAACCCCTCTGGGGGTGAGCTTTACCCACGTTTAAAGCAGGCACTGATTTGAATTGAACACGAGGGGTTACCACCAGAATTTGATTTGCAGTCAGCCGTTAGGTTGCAGAGCATAGTTTTGCACTGATACCAAAACATGAACAATGGTAAGCCCTTTATATTATGTACTCTTTAAAATAGATAGACCACTCAAGATGAATATCAATTTCTAACAACTAATCCGCCGTCATATGCATAATCGACTTATCTAATTAAATAAAATTTCCCGCCAATTTTACAACTTCAGCAGTGAAATGCCAACTGCAAGATGTTTGCTAACAGTTCACTTGAATGCCTTTTCGCGTGTTTTAAATTTATTACAACCAATTTTGCGAAAGTCAAAATCCAAAATTGTTGCAATAGTGTTGACATGTACAACCTGAGCGTAATTCTGCCAAATCAGAACTGTTGAGTAGAGTTGTTGGCCGGCCGAGGAAAACCCGGCCGGCTGGCCCACTATTCCGACAATCCGGCCGGCCGCCGACCAACACCCGGCCGGCCGGCCGGGTCAGAAGCAGCCGGCAGGCCGGTCTTCAGAAAAAGAATACTACTTGATTTTATTTGTTATACATTACCAGGAGTAGCTGTATGCATAAATTAATGCAAAATATTTTGCAGAATATACGAAAAATAGGGCAAAACTTGTACCCGCCGGCCTTTTTTGACCGGTGTCGTATAATATTTTTCCCCCCGTGATATTTTTCCCCCCTATAGGGTATAATATTTTTCCCCCCGTGAAATTTTTCCCCCCGATCCGCAATAATATTTTTCCCCCCTCTAAATGAAACCCAGCCAAATGATGCAGCAAATTTCAACAGGGTCAAAGCAGCAACTCTGTTGAAATGTTGGTAAGTTGCAAGTAAAATGCTGAAAACATTTTTACAAGCTAATTTTAGTTATTATTTAATTGTTTAATTAATGTTAATTTGCATGTTAAAAAGAAATTATTTTTGCACTTGTTTTTAACACTGTTTAAAAAGTGTAAAAACTGGTAATTTTTGATTAGTTTGTTAATAATTGTTTTGTTAATAAATTAATTTTGCAACTATTAATAACTGTAAAAATGGTTTTAAAATTTTGCTTTTCTTATTATTTGGAAATCTAATTTTTTTACAGTTTTTACGAGTTGTAAAATTTTGGATCTTTAACAGGCTTTTTACCGTTTTTACAAAAGTTTTATCCTATTTTTTTTAGTTTAGTATCCTTGAAACTTCTGATTTTTTGAAGATGGAATATTTTGATCCTTCCAGCCAACAAGTCTTAAAATATATATAGCTTTCTATTTGTTCCGAACCAAAATGAAATTTTGTTTTTAGTTTATTTTTTCTATTTGTTTTCAAACACTGTTAATCACATCACAGAATGATCCTTAAAAATTTAAATTTACTTGGAGAGAGTTTAACCATTGTAAATTACTATGTATTATAAGTTATGAACTGTATACTACAAAAATTACAATGTGAAGTTTAATTAAAGAAATAATAAAATTCTACTTCAGCGGCGATTAAATTTTTACTATCATTAATATTAGTAGAATTGCTTTAATTTCTAATTTGTATAAATATACAGCTATCGTTAATAGTAAAAAATGTTCTACAAGTAAATTTAAATTTTTATGGATCATCCTGTGATGTGATTAACAGTGTTTGAAAACAACTAGAAAAAATAAACTAAAAACAAAATTCCATTTTGGTTCGGAACAAATAGAAAGCTATATATATTTTAAGACTTTTTGGCTGGAAGGATCAAAATATTCCATCTTCAAAAAATCAGAAGTTTCAAGGATACAGCCTTACTAAAAACCACAGTTGTTTATAGTTTGCGGTGAGGGAAATTTAATGAATATTCAACGGTGACAAGTGTGAAAGATAAGAAACAGTGCTGCAAAATGCATTAAAATATTAAAAAAGCGTTGCTGATTTTACAAAACTTTTGTAAAAACGGTAAAAAGCCTGTTAAAGATCCAAAATTTTACAACTCGTAAAAACTGTAAAAAATTAGATTTCCAAATAATAAGAAAAGCAAAATTTTAAAACCATTTTTACAGTTATTAATAGTTGCAAAATTAATTTATTAACAAAACAATTATTAACAAACTAATCAAAAATTACCAGTTTTTACACTTTTTAAACAGTGTTAAAAACAAGTGCAAAAATAATTTCTTTTTAACATGCAAATTAACATTAATTAAACAATTAAATAATAACTAAAATTAACTTGTAAAAATGTTTCAGCATTTTACTTGCAACTTACCAACATTTCAACAGAGTTGCTGCTTTGACCCTGTTAAATTTGCTGCATCATTTGGCTGGGTTTCATTTAGAGGGGGGAAAAATATTATAGCTGAAAGGGGGGAAAAATATCACGGGGGGAAAATATTATACCCTATAGGGGGGAAAAATATCACGGGGGGAAAAATATTATACGACACCGGCCGGCCGGCCGGTTTGCATCACCCAGGCCGCCCGGCCGGCCGGCCGGGTTCACAAGCTCGGTCGGCCGGGTCCGCCCGGCCGAGTCAAAAAACCGGCCGGGCAACAACATAGAGTAGTATATTATGTACTCTTGGTGCAACCAATGATTCGTCCGTTTTCACAGGATTAAAGCTAACCCTTTGTGTCATTGTCTCCATTTACCGTTTCATCGCTCATAACTTTGAAATCACAACCGATTGAGTTTCATCATTTCAGACCGCACAAAATTCAAATATCAGAAAAGTTTTCGATCCATCCTAAATACTGTGTGATGCAGAACGAAAGAAAAAAAGGCGCGCTGAGTTATCCTTAGGTAACGAGGGTCAGCTGTCAGACTATGACCTCACACAGCTGTACATACTTTTCAGTTTTCTGTCTCACTCTTTCTTTGCCATTTAAACGATTAAGACAATTAGGTGGACACAGAGACAAGTTTGTTTCTTCTTGATTTATGACACCGTTTGCAGACAGGGAGGCGCCACGTATCTGTTTTCAGCCTTAATTGTTGCACAGGTTTGACCCTGTCAGTCTAGAGAGTTAAGATTAAGCGCCAAACAGAGAAAGGTGTTTGTGTAAGTCAGGTTTAAAGGCTTGAGATTGAGGTTGTTTAAATTTAGATTTGGCGGGAATATTTAGATTGGCTGTTTATCACTGGCTATTGGCGTAAGTGGTGTATCAAACTGCATGCAAATTTATTGCGTCCTTTATTTCTGTGTACTAATCTAAACTCCCTTTTATCTTATTTGCACTTTAAAATTTGCTAGTGTAGTCTATCTGCACCCTCTAGTCTATTTACACCTTAAAATTTCCTAAACAATTGACTAAGATTTGTGTGCACACCAGAATATTCTTCTAGTATTACAGGTCTATATCGATCAGTGCGCTTACACAGGTCGAGTTATTATATTTTTGATTTTTTATGAAATATTGTAATCCATGCTACAGTAGGCAGATGGAACGGTCATTTCGAATCACTTTTTTTAATTAGGTTGCCGTTGCAGGAGCTTCGTTTTTTGATTTTCCATAATTCTGGTTGTATACCTGTTTAAAATTTAAAATTACCTATTGTAAACAATTTAATCTGATGCGCAGACACAGATAATTAGCTTCGATTAAGCGTTTCGTCTGCTGCTCAGTATAAGCTTGGATTTTAAGTTAAAAGTATTGGCTGGCACCGTTTGAGAAGCTAAATAAACGGATTTGTATTCTGTCAGAAAACACTTAAATGGAACTTTCCAGGAAAATTTGAGGCAAAAAAGGGGAGAGCTTTCACTTCACCTTGTCGGATCTCTTGCTCTATCCCCAACCCTAACGTTTGTCTTTTAACCAATAACTTTAAAAATTTGTAAGGGTGCATACTGGGAGCTGATAAATTCGAAAATTAAACAATTCAAAAATTTTAAAAACTTTATTGATGCCCGTGGTGTGCTGCGCCCACTCAAAATTGAAATTATTCTTAGATTTTTAAATTTTTGAATTCATCAGCCTCCAGTATGGCCTCATAGAAAATTTTAAAGTTATTTTTCAAAAAACTTCGTTTTCGGGTTTGGATTTTCGGGATCTTTTCAGGAAAACCCACCCCAGGACCAGATTTATCATAACTTGACCAAATGATCTCAAATTAGGCTTGGGTAGGTTTTCGGCCATGCTGAGTTCAAATATTGTAAAGTTTTCAATTTCCCGAAATTCGATTTTTTCGATTCGTAAGGGGGGACCAAGGGGATCCGTGCAAAATCGTGCAAATCGTTTTGATTTTTCCGGCTTGCTTACAATATTCCCTTACCAATGTTACTACTTTAAGGAAAGCAAAACTTTTGTCCAACTTGATATTTTAGTCGTCAAAAATGTCTAAAATTGTAAAAACACTCACCGCACCCCAATAAAGTGTTTTTAATTTTTTGCAAGCTTAAACCTGAATTTACAAAAATACCGGGCCACCGGGTCAGCAAATAGTGACCCGGTTTCATCTCTGATATATATCTTCTAATACCTACATAAGTGCATTTATGCCCTCTTTTCATTACTGTTTGACTTTATATTTCAGATTACTCCCTTATTTTCATGATATCACTGTGTTAAATATGAACATTCGAAAATTCCTAATATCCTGCGGCCTGTCTTCAAGATGTGTCAATGCACTTGGTAAGCATAAAGAAAAATTATAAATAATTCGCTAGTAATTTTTGTGATTAAAAAGTAATTAAAACCATTAAACGGTATATATATTTATATATATATATATATATATATATATATATATATATATATCAGTCAGTTTCTGGTACATTCGGACTTGGTCAGTTACATGTCGCGATGGGTCAAAAAATTAATTTCGCTTATACTTCGCTCATTTGTAGGACCTATGCATTAGAGATGAGATCAGGGCCGATTTTTTCGGCCCGGCCCGGCCCGGCCCTGTTCAAATTTTAGGTCTGTCCGGCCCGGCCCGGCCCTGTGTCAAAAACTTCAGGCCCTGGCCCGGCCCGGCCCTGAGCGCAGTTTAGGTCTACGTTTAGGCCCGGCCCTGAAAAGCCCTGATTTTTAAAAATTCTTCTATGAAGATTTGAGACACTTAGAATTTTGTGTTCTGCCGCACTATCGTATTCTCGAGATCCAAAGTCCATGTTTTCTCAGAAAACAGTGCATTACGAATATTTCAGCATCCTACCTTGCTAAGGAAATTAGCACTAAATGTAATAAATTAGCCTGAGGTCGATTTACCGAAATAGTTAAATGTTTTACATGTTTGGATGTTTATTTGTTTGCTGTTTGAAAAGAGTTTGAAACAGTTATGTATATATGTATGTATATAGTAGATTAAGCTTCTGTTACTCGAAAGCTGATGTATATTTGATATTGATATCGATTTGTTGTATATTCAGTCTCATTTGACGCAAAGAAAGCAAGAAATTTTGAATTTAGGGAGGCAAAATCAATTATTAGAATTGGAAAGTGTACAATATGCAATAAATTAATGTGAAAAACGTCAGGGCTTGGCAGGGCCGAACAGGGCCGGGCCGGGCCGGGCTTTTTTCGTTGCAAACTGCGCGGCCCGGCCCGGCCCTTACTAGCCTTTCCTCCGGCCCGGCCCGGCCCGGCCCTGACTGAAAACTAGGTCTGCGCGGCCCGGCCCGGCCCGTCGGGCCGGGCCGGGCCGGGCCGGGCTTTGTCGGCCCTGATCTCATCTCTACTATGCATTGTACTTACATGGCAAAATATAAACGAATTTGGTTCAGCCATTTTCGAGATATCAGCATTTGAAGTTGTGCTGTTTCGGATACGCAGACGACGTGGTTAGGATATTGGTTTCGGGCTGTTTATTGATGTGCTAAAGGGCATCATCCAATGAATTCCATATCATAAATAAGGCCTACTATTGAGGTTTCTTTTGTGCTAACCAATGTGTAATTTCACTTTCACCATATTATGAAAAATGACAAAATAGGAGCACAGGAGGCTATATTATGTATATACATGCATTTGCATACTTTAACGCTAAAAAACATTTTCTAAAAATAACACAGTCGGGATTTTTTCAGTACTCTTTTCTGCTCCTATTAGCTATATGCATGTCAAATATGGCCCAGAAAAAGTGGAACCTCCGACTTCCACACGCGTTAATGTACGTATCGTTCACAACTCTAATCCCATCATGTCGTACAATTAAACCCCAGAAGGCGCTATAAACGGATGCTAGTTCTCAATTTTTTCTGAACATGTTTGTGTTCAAACGGATGTTAGACATGATAGTAAAGCATAGATAAAGTGGCACCTGCTATGCTTAAGCCAATTTAAAATCAAATCCTAAATATCCCCTCACCAGGTCGAACAACCCGTAACACTAGAAAGGGCTATCATCGGTTGTAACGTCTTAATTTTTTCTGAACAGGTTTGTGTTGGAGCGGGCGTTAGACAGGCTATATAAAAAGTTAAGAAATAAATGATACATGCTATGTACGCCTTGGGCGATTTCGGATCAAATCTCAAATATTATTTCATCAGGTCGAACAACTCATTCCCCTCGAAGCAGCTATCATATAACGGATGCAAGTTCTTGCCATCTATCTGGTTGGATTTATTAACCTTAAACCTAAATTTTAAAGACAGTAGGTTGGAGACTAACTTAAAGTTTACAGTGCATACCTAAGAAACTACTCGAAGGTGTTAATGGCTAGAAAAACCTGTGCTTAGTCATATGTCACAGTCTAAGTTATCTTCCAAACTATAGTTTATTTTTTGTTAATAAAGCTAACAGATAATTGTGATTTTCTTTATATGGACTAACACGAACTGTATGAAATTATTTTCACTGCATACACTAAGCAGTTTTTGCATGAATTTGCCGTACTATGGCTCACGCACTCCGTTCGCACAGACACAGACACTTGCTTTTTTTCTGTTTTTTGAAATATTTCATGTAGGTTTTTAACCTGGATTCAAAACTTGAATTCAGTACGTAGCTGTGTCCAAAGCTTAAAAGGTCACTTGTTATCAGTATATGTATGAATTTAAGAACCCGAACTCAGTCAGCTTCCATGAAATACGGGGCACATTCTTTATTTTGTAGTGATTTAAGCCTTAGTTGGTTTCCTTCCTGTTTAGGTTATATAACGAATCAGCTTAAATTTTCAAATTGGTCGAAGTAACCGGAAAACTTTTAACTGCATTTGACAAAGCTTGATGCAAAGTCTGGACTTAGACCAGTGCAAACGAACTATGCGTCAGCCTATAGTGACGATAGCAATTTCACAACTGCTGACTCCAAAAAAAGATTTATGATCACGTCCAAATTCAGCATAGCATGTACCCATGGGCGTATCCAAGGGAGGGGTTTTGGGGGTTGAAACCTCCTCCTTTTGGCTTCAATTTTATCAATACTCCATTACAAAAAGTGCAAATTTTGCAAATGTCAAAACCCCCTCCTTTTCAGTAAATTTTAGTTAAAACCCCCTCCTTTTCAAAATTCTGGATACGCCCCTGCATGTACCACTTATTTCTTAACTTTTTATATAGCATGTCTAACGCCCGCTCCAACACAAACCTGTTCAGAAAAAATTAAGAGGTTACAACCGCTGATAGCCCTTTCTAGTGTTACGGGTTGTTCGACCTGGTGAGCTGATATTTGGGATTTGATTTTAAATTGGCTTAAGCATACATATAGCAGGTGCCACTTTATCTAAGCTTTACTAGCATGTCTAACATCCGTTTGAGCACAAACATGTTCAGAAAAAAATTGAGAACTAGCATCCGTTCATAGCGCCTTCTGTGGTTTAATTGTACGACATGATGGGATTAGAGTTGTGAACGATACGTACATTAACGCGTGTGGAAGTCGGAGGTTCCACTTTTTCTGGGCCATATTTGGCATGCATATAGCTAATAGGAGCAGAAAAGAGTACTGAAAAAATCCCGACTGTTTTATTTTTAGAAAATGTTTTTTTAGCGTTAAAGCATGCAAATGCATGTACATAATATAGCCTCCTGTGCTCCTATTTTGTACTTTTTCATAATATGGTGAAAGTGAAATTACACATTGGTTAGCACCAAAGAAACCTCAATAGTAGGCCTTATTTATGATATGGAATTTATTGGATGATGCCCTTTATCGCTAAAAATCGTTTTTCTCCGGATTGGGCCAAATTTTCAAAAATCCATTATTTTTTCAGATTCAAAGCAAAAAGTCTAGTTTTTTATGGGAATTACAGACAATGCCGTATGGTATGTTTTTATGCATAAACCAAAATTTTAGGCCAAGAACTGAGGCTGCAGGTCGAAATTGAAGTTTCAAGTTTTTAACAGTGTAAATTTTTGGCAACTTCAGCGGTTGCTCCTGGTCGATCGATGCAACCTAAAACTTTTATTCAATTTTCCACGTGTCTGCAGTACTCCAAATTACATGCGGAAAAATTTTAACGAAATCGTTAAATTTTTGAAGCAGTTCTGGGGGGTCAAAATTGGCCAAAAATCGTTTTTCGCCGGACTTGTCCAAATTTTCAAAAATCCATTATTTTTTCAAATTCAAAGCAAAAAGTCTAGTTTTTTTATGGGAATTACAGACAATGCCGTATGGTATGTTTTTATGCATAAACCAAAATTATAGGCCAAGAATTAGCGCTGCAGGTCGAAATTGAAGTTTTAAGTTTTTAACAGTGTAAATTTTTGGCAACTTCAGCGGTCGATCCTGGTCGATAGAAGCTACCTAAATTTTTTATTCAATTTTCCATATGTCTACAATACTCCAAATTACGCGCGGAAAAAATTTGAGCGAAATCGGTAAATTTTTGATGTAGTTCTGGGGGGGGTCAAAAAATGGCCAAAAATCGATTTCCTCTGGACTGGGCCAAATTTTCAAAATTTCAAATTTTCTTCAAATTTAAAGTATTTTGTTTAGTTTCTTATGGGATTTACAAACAACGCCGTATGCTATGTTTTCGTTCATAAACCAGAATTTTCGGCCAAGAATTGGGGCTGTAGGTCGACATTGAAGTTTCTTGTTTTTAACAGTGTAAATTTTTGGCAACTTCAGCGGTCGATCCTGGTCGATAGAAGTCACCTAAATTTTTTATTCAATTTTCCACGTGTCTACAGTACTCCAAATTACGCGCGGAAAAAATTTGAGCGAAATCGGTAAATTTTTGAAGCAGTTCTGGGGGGGGGGAGGTCAAAAATAGCCAAAAATCTATTTCCTCCGGACTGGGCCAAATTTTCAAAATTTCAAATTTTCTTCAAATTTAAGGTATTTTGTCTAGTTTTTTATGGGATTTACAAACAACGCCGTATGCTATGTTTTCGTGCCTAAACCAGAATTTTCGGCCAAGAATTCGGGGTGTAAGTCGACATTGAAGTTTCTTGTTTTTAACAGTGTAAATTTTTGGCAACTTCAGCGGTCGATCCTGGTCGATAGAAGCTACCTAAATTTTTTATTCAATTTTCCATATGTCTACAATACTCCAAATTACGCGCGGAAAAAATTTGAGCGAAATCGGTAAATTTTTGATGTAGTTCTGGGGGGGGGGTCAAAAAATGGCCAAAAATCGATTTCCTCTGGACTGGGCCAAATTTTCAAAATTTCAAATTTTCTTCAAATTTAAAGTATTTTGTTTAGTTTCTTATGGGATTTACAAACAACGCCGTATGCTATGTTTTCGTTCATAAACCAGAATTTTCGGCCAAGAATTGGGGCTGTAGGTCGACATTGAAGTTTCTTGTTTTTAACAGTGTAAATTTTTGGCAACTTCAGCGGTCGATCCTGGTCGATAGAAGTCACCTAAATTTTTTATTCAATTTTCCACGTGTCTACAGTACTCCAAATTACGCGCGGAAAAAATTTGAGCGAAATCGGTAAATTTTTGAAGCAGTTCTGGGGGGGGGGAGGTCAAAAATAGCCAAAAATCTATTTCCTCCGGACTGGGCCAAATTTTCAAAATTTCAAATTTTCTTCAAATTTAAGGTATTTTGTCTAGTTTTTTTATGGGATTTACAAACAACGCCGTATGCTATGTTTTCGTGCCTAAACCAGAATTTTCGGCCAAGAATTCGGGGTGTAAGTCGACATTGAAGTTTCTTGTTTTTAACAGTGTAAATTTTTGGCAACTTCAGCGGTCGATCCTGGTCGATAGAAGCTACCTAAATTTTTTATTCAATTTTCCATATGTCTACAGTACTCGAAATTACGCGCGGAAAAAATTTGACCGAAATCGGTAAATTTTTGAAGTAGTTCTGGGGGGGGGGTCAAAAATGGCCAAAAATCGATTTCCTCGGGACTGGGCCAAATTTTCAAAATTTCAAATTTTCTTCAAATTTAAAGCATTTTGTCTAGTTTCTTATGGGATTTAGAAACAACGCCGTATGCTATGTTTTCGTGCATAAACCTGAATTTTCGGCCAAGAATTGGGGCTGTAGGTCGACATTGAAGTTTCTTGTTTTTAACAGTGTAAATTTTTGGCAACTTCAGCGGTCGATCCTGGTCGATAGAAGCTACCTAAATTTTTTATTCAATTTTCCACGTGTCTACAGTACTCCAAATTATGCGCGGAAAAAATTTGAGCGAATTGAAAAAATGTCACTTTTATTTTAGCGCTCTGTGCGAGCGAATTATTTCCGTCGCAAGAAAAAATCTCCTATTAGCCAAAATCTCATATTCAGCCGGGTATATTAGTGTGGGGCACTACTGCCCCCCTCGTAAAACTGTATCAACTTTCAAGCTAAGTATATGTACTTGTAGACAATGTAGTTTTAATTTTTTTCTATTTCAGGATGGAGATGTGGTTGGTGGAGATGAGGTCGCTGCTTCTCAGGGAGAGGTGGGTGGTTCTGCTGAGGCTGAGGCTGGTAATTCTGCTGAGGCTGAGGCTGGTGGTTCTGCTGAGGCTGAGGCTGGTGGTTCTGCTGAGGCTGAGGCTGGTGGTTCTGCTGATGCTGAGGCTGGTGGTTCTGCTGATGCTGAGGCTGGTGCTTCTGCTGAGGCTGAGGCTGGTGCTTCTGCTGAGGTCGAGGCTGTTGCTTCTGCTGAGGCCAAATGGTTGGATGCTGCCAAAGACAATTATTTGACTCCTGGTTTTTGCTTAGTATTTTTATGTTTTTATATAGTTCTGCGGTACTGTTAGAAGTATTGAATGTACTTTAATTGACTGTATTGAATTGTAACCCGGTTTAATAATATGTAGTATGCCACAAAGTATGCAAAGATGAGCAAACTTGTTGAAAGTGAAAAGATGTCTGAGCTGAGCTTGGATTGAATCGTAGCAATTTCTATTAGATCTCTAAAAATTCTACCATTCCTTTGTGTGGTTATGTTCTTGTTGTGTCAGTTTTGATATTTTGTTATTGTTGTGCCAGTTGATATTTTTACTTGTTGTATTTTATCATAATTGTCACGAGTATAGCTAGATACGTAGGATCTAATCGGGAGTTTAGTAGGTATGCATTGCTTAACGGCAGCTGGCATAACTTTGTCGGTTTTTTTTTGTTGATAATAAATGACCTTGGTTTGAATTTATTGGCTATCCTTAGCAATTATTAATTAGTTAAACATGTGCTGCCGTTGGCTAAGCCAACTTGCAGCATTCCTTAATTCCAGCCATTTTTTCAGTTCCAATAAATTCTATTTATACTTTTAATTAAATTCAGTTCGTAGGCCACTTTCAGCAGTAAACCCGAATTTATAACTAACAAGATTTAATATCTTTAAGCATCTTTCAGCGTGTGCTGCGGTGACCGCTTGCAGCATTCCTTTATTTAAACCCTACTCCCTCATTCATTATATATGGTTTAGACTGGAAATAATTAAATTCAGACCGGAGAGCACTTGTTAGGCTTTAATCATATGCTGCGGTTGACCATGCCAACTTGCAGCATTCGACTTTAATTTCTTAATTTAATAATGTTCGGAGAGCAATTATTTCTTTAATCATATGCTGTGGTTTACCCTGCCAACTTGCAGCAGTTGACATTAATTTCTTAATCTAATTCTGTTTGGAGTAGTTCAATTAATCATGCTGCGGTTGACCAGGTCTGCTTGCAGCATTAGACTTTAAATTCTTAATTCAATTAGTAGGGCGACTAAATTTTTAATTAAATTCAATTCGTAGGCCAATTAATTGGTGCTAATTAATCATACGCTGCGGTTGACCCTGCCAATTTGCAGCATTTAGACTAAATTTTTAATCAAATCCTGTTCGTTGGCCAATTACTGCTTTAATCATATGCTGCGGTTGACCCTGTCAACTTGCAGCATTTGACAAATTCTTGATTTAATTATGTTGAGAGAGCAATTGACCCTGCCAACTTGCAGCATTTGGCATTAATTTGTTAATTTAATTCTGTTCTGAAAGCAAAGAATTCAGCTGCGTTTCACTATGTTAGATTGCAACATTTAGACTGTAAATTTTTAATTAAATTCAGTTCGTAGGCCAATTAATTCTTTACTCATATGCTGCGCTTTTTAATCAAATTCAGTTAGTTGGCCAATTACTGCTTTAATGATATGCTGCGGTTGACCCTGTCAACTTGCAGCATTTGACATTAAATTCTTGATTTAATTATGTTGAGAGAGCAATTGACCCTGCCAACTTGCAGCATTTGGCATTAATTTAATTTAATTCTGTTCTGAGAGCAATTAATTCTGCTGCGGCAGAAAACAGCCATTGATACAGTAGTGTGGTCACTACTGTACGACGTAGGTGCATGAAATCTTTTGATCTTTACTGCGTCTTTCATTCGTCTTTCCCTTTCGTTGACTGCATAGGCTACTTTTGAAAGGCCTTGTAAAAGTTGCTAATTTAACATTGCCATAATGCAAAGTCCCTACTCCCTATTAAATACAAGTTGTTATTATTAAATACAATTATTTACATACTTATTCATTCGGTACAAGTTTATTACAAGTTACCAAACGGCAAAAAGAATGTAAACTGTATAGTTTTTGCACTTTTCTTCAACCGCTCTTCATCCCTTGGATCAATTTCTTGCTAGCTGCTTGTTGGGTACATATGCTACCTGTCATTTTCCAGCTAACCTAGATGTACCCTACACTGGGCTAGTTGATTAGCAGCAGCTTGACCTGTGTCGCTTACACCCGGTTAGTTGTTGTTTGCATTGCTAACCCATTGTCGGGTACACCCGGTTAGTGGCTGTTTGCCTTGCTAGCCTAGTGTAGCTTACACTATCTTAGCTGTAAAATGACAGCTAGTATAATGTACCCAACACTTGGTTAGCTTCAATGACCTGGTGTAGTGACAACGGGTCAGTCTTCTGCTAGCTGGTTAGCCTGATGTACCCCTCAACCAGTTAGACTAAGCTAAGGCTAACTGACCAATTGTACCCTACACCCGGTTAGCTTAGCGTGTACAAAGTAGCCCATTGTGGGGTACTAAAGGTTAGCTTTCTGCGGCGAGAATTTTGATGGATGCATCACCTATCCCCCAATCCCGAGGGAATTTCTGCTCTCCAGCAGCTTCCAAAATTTGTGATTTGGCTTTCAAATCCTTCACCTATACCTACTGAAGCCGAATCCCAGATCGTTGTGAAGCATCTCTCCACACCTCCACTACCCTTCACCCAGACCTGCCTTGTCAAGGACAGCCTTGACCTGAGCCAGGTCATCCGCCTCCGGGTCCTCCACCATCCCGAATATACAAATCTTATCTCTTTTTTCTTTCACCTCCTCCAGTTCCGTCATTGTCTGAAACATGGCCTCAGCAGTGGCATTAGCTACCACCTTTGCATTATTAGGGAGGATAGTTTCTGCATTGAAGGATTCCAGAAAATGCAGAAATTTCCTCTCCAAGCCATCCATTCTAGTGATGAGCTCTGGAAGCATTCCGGACTGGCCCGAGAGACTCACCGGGAGCGCATTTCCCCCAGCCCTCCCCCCCCCCCAAGTTGAGGCACCAGAGGTTCTGACTGAGGATAAGACGATGCAGCCGACTTCGGTGCCTCATTCAACAGTTCCCGCTGGGATTTCATTTCACGCTTCATCTGCTGCAGCTGATTCGACATCTGGGGGACAGTCGGAATTACATCCCGACACTTCTGGCAAAGGAAGAACAGGTCTGACATTGACCCGACCGGAAATTGCTCCGACAGCTCAAGGCATTTGCGGTGATACTGGGCTGCGCAACAGTGACAGGCAACATCTTGCCCAGCACCGGCGGAATTGCACTTCGCACAAATCATAATAATGGGAAAAACTAGCAATTACGACCTGTTCCGTGTTTGCTGCCCGGCGAATCAAAGCAGGTTCTCCTAAAGGGTGCAACTCCTAAGAAACTAGACCCTTAACCTAATCCTTATCCCTAATCAAACATTAGACGAAGGTGGCGGACAAATGTATTTAATTTATAAACTTACAATTTATTGGCATCGAATAATAGGGCATAAAATGTTCACACAGTAAATGGCACGCGGCCGCTCGACAGATATACCAACAACAGACTGATTAATTATCCTAATTAGAAGTATGACTCATAGCTCCATACCGAAGTCACTACACTAAAGCATTAGTTTCAATGGTTGTTGTAGAACCGCAGACCGTAATTGCTAGTTTTTCACAATAAAATATTATAGAGACTGAATAGAGAAACTGGAGAAGCAGAAAGGATCAGGAAATAGCAGCAGAATATCACAGAAAAACGTAATTAAATAAGCCAAATTTAAAATAAGCAGAAATAAGCACAATAAGCCAGAAAATTAAAATCTGCCAACAAATTAGAGCAAAAGCACTGGCGGCAAATCAAAAATGGAACGACTACGAGTAGGGCGACAATCGTGGTAGAAGTCTGGAAATTATAAGACCGCCATAATACAAAATGGAAATCAGGAAAAAGCAAATAGGCAGCAATATGAAATCAAGTTGTCGTAGTGTCGTAGAGCTTGTCCACATCGACAGAAAAGAAATCGAATCTAAGATGGGGTTCTTTTGTTTCACTCGTTCCGGATTGTCGGTCTAGGGCCTTTTCAGTCATGTGCTGTGGCTGATGCGGCTGCAAAACTTTTCTCTTTATTGCGCAGTTATCCTTCTTTTTTTTCGTTTTTGTCAACCTTCTGAGTTATTGAAAGTTTGGGGGAATCGTTCCCTGCGCCTTGCACAGGTCGCAGAGGATGAATTGAATGCATGTTGGAAACACCCTGCGATGGCTGAAGAAGAGATGAAGCGGTACACTCAAGTGAATTTTTCTTTGGTAAAAGCGAAAAGGCTTCGAACATGTACCGGATTCGAGATATTAATTCAGGTCAAGACCAGTTCTTGGAGGTTTTTGTGAAAAGTATCAGGCGTCAGAGTTGCCTTTTCAAGGTCGGAAAATTGACTACTTTTTCGGTCTAGTTGGCCCGGCTCGGTATCTCATCTGCGTGCGGGCCCATGAGATGCTGGATATTTTGCGTGCGAAAGTGACAGCTTGTCCTGAGTTGGTGGAATATATGCGCAATTCAGGCGTTTCTGTATTGGTAGAAGCCTCTCCTGATCGATATTGGGGCATCGGCTACAGCCGGGAGCAGTTGTCTCGTTTGGGACAGCGGGCTCAACGTGATAAGGTAAATGAGAATCATGGTCAAAATTGGATGAGCAAATTGCTCGTGATTGTTCGGCGTGAACTCTTTCCAAATTTGACGGACCAGGTGGCTCAGGCTTTATAGGCTGCTAAGGATAGAGACCGGGCAGCGCAGGCATTGAGTAAATCTTGGTTGCTGTATTTGTATGGGTTAAAATGGGGGTTTAATGATGTTTTTGGGGTAGTTGACGCTAACATTTGTACCTATTTTACCTTGATTTGTGCATTTCTACGTTTTTTCCGGACAATGCTTTCCTTGTTTCTTTTATGAGGGGAAAGTTCATAGTGGTATTTCTGTTCTAAGTTCTTAAAACATTCTATGAGTTTAAATGTTTAAAATTGATTTAGTTTCCGGAAACTAGTGCACGTACAAATGTTATCTTGTGAGGTGTGTTTTATTTATACGAGTTTTATATTTTACCGTTAGTAACAGTTTCTTGGGTTTCATCTACGTGCCGACACTCTTTCCCTAGCAACGGTTCAGGGTCGTTCGCGTTTCGATTTGCTCCGGCCGAGTTGAGCGGTGGTCTCTCGCACGACTTCGATTCCGTTTGGATTCCTTTAAGTTTAGCCGATTTTTCTTGATGGAGTCGTGTTGTCTGACCTAGTCTTCGGCTTAAAGCAGAAGCGTGCGAAGGCAGCACGAGTCCCTGATAAATTCAACCATTGGGGGCAGTCTGTTTGTCTTGTCCTATATTTGCTGTTGTTTCTTTTGCTCGTACGTATTTGTCTTTTGTTTTCATTCTACGTATATTGCATTGTTTCACTACTATGTTTACTACTGCTATGTTGCTTTAGCGTTATTGTTATCATTTATGCTATGTTAACCTTCCCGTTGTCCCTCCTTTTTAGCTCCAGGTATCATATGATTTGGTACTTTGATGGTTCCCCTGCTTGGTTGTTGCCCCTGATTTGGGTGGAGTAGTAGCCGGAACCTTTGGTGCTATAACCTGGTGGTTTGTGTTGTGAATTGGAGATCCCGGTTGGTGGAGGGGTACTACCTCCCTCTTGCCGGAAGGCCGGCGGGTACCTGCCAGGGTCCCTGGTCCCGGTAAATTCGTCGGATATGATCTGTGGTTGGTCCGTCGGGCTACTTGCCATAATGCCCATTGCTATCTTAACTGACTTTGTTTTTGCTCTGTTAGTTGTCTAGAAATGGAAGTTGGGTTGTTTGGGTGTCCAGGTCTTGTCTGGTGGTTTGCGGCTACTACGGTTGTGTGGTTATAGTGGTGTGGTCTAGTATCCGGACGGTTTGGATGGCGCATTATGCACGTGTGGCACTGGTTTGTTCCTTACCTGTGACGCTTTGCCCCTTTCCCCACAGCTAACCTGTTGTTTTCTTTAACTTTTCGGGTACTATTTTTGTTTACTATTTCTGTTCTTTATACATGTACTGTTTTCTAGTTTATGTGGGGGGTCCCGAAATTTCTTTCTCTTTCGTTCAAGTTGGAGGTGTTGTTTTCGTGAAGTGCGGCTGGAGCCGGAAAATTTTCTTGTAATTTTTCATATAGGTGCTCGCGTTGATGACCCTTTGGTCTTTGCTGTTTTACTAATGGTGTTGGTTTCTAACTTTTTTTTGTCCTTTGGCTGTTCTTGTATAATCATTCCATATTGCTGCCTCATTATGGTGTTCTAGCCTATATATGTTCTACTGCATTCTCCTGGCAGCTTTATGCTTCTTTTGTGCGTTAAGTTGTGCTTTATTTTGTCGTATGTTTATCCTTGTTAAACTGCTATTCTAGTTACCTTATGTCGGTGCTTGTTGGCCGTTGGCCTTTGTTTCTTGTATATCTATTCTGTTGATAATAACGGGACAACGGGTGTGACTCTCCGGATCTTACTGCAGTTGCCGGAATCTCTGTGGGATGGTCTTTCTTTGCTGTTGGGAGTCATCGTCGGTCCAGAGTACATAAAGTCTCTTTTTCTTTGTATCATGTTATGTTCCGTACAGTAGTGTTTCTCGGTATGTGTCGCAGTAGTTTTACCTTTTTGTTTCAGCCAAAAGTAGTTAGTCCAACTAATGTTGTAAATGGCTGTGTGTTGTGGCCATGTGGTCACCCTAACATTTTCCTCTTTTAATGTCTTCTGTTTTTCTCTCCATTTTACACTAATCCTTGCGTATGTTCTTTTTATCCGTAGTTTCTCTCTGGACCCGTGCGAGCGCCCGGGGGCAAAGAAAATTATTTTGTGGAGATTCATCGGTTTGAATCTAAAAGTTTATCTTTGTAATGAAACAAAAATATACCTATTAGCCTGGCTTATTTCAATGGCTACCTTCGTTGACTTGGAAACAAGTTTTAGTTAGTGTTGGGTTGGGTCAGTAAAGTAGGTCCCTTCCGGAAACTCTAGTTGCTCAAATATTTAGTGTTCCTTTGGGCATTGTTTGATCAAATTATTTGGAATATTGTTTATTCTATACTTTTGTATTCGCTGTTCCAAATCATTGCGAGTTGAATACTTGATTAGTAAAGTTCATACTGAAAAATTTCAGTTTCTTATATAGCGCGCATACTAGGAGGTTCTAGGCATCACACACCGCGCAGTAACTTGACAGTCTTCAGGAGATAAGTAGTTTATTCGTAAATATACAGGCGACGTACACCATAAATTGTATAACATTTCGAGTGCAACAAATCTACCTTGCGCAGGCCAAACTTATTCATATTTGGCACACTTTTGGATACCTATGGGGGGTCTATATTCACACCAAGTTTTAGCTTCCGGACTCACACCGAATTAAATTATTTGATTCGGCGGCCAAAAATTTCCAGGTATTAGAAATTTCTTCAAGTTTTGGCTAACATTGCCCTCCAACCATTAGGGCTACAGCAAAGCTAAAATACCGCTTGCTTGTTACCCAATATGTCTTCTTTTGCTGTGAAAGCGTGGACGTTTTCACTGAACCAAACAGCTGTGAGAAATTTTTAAGTATTCATGTTTGGTGTCACCAAAATGGGGGGGGGTCGGCCAGGGTATTCGAAGCGTAGCGGGTCATAGAAATGCAGCTAAGAAACAACGACTGGATACTTTTTGCTCACTCGCATGCTTTATATTCTTGCCAGAAATGATTCAAATCGGAAGATGTTTGGACAAAAGTTTAGTCGCCACTAAGAAAATACCAGGTTTCATAAAAAGACGTCTTTTAATAACGGTACAACTTTCTATAGATTTGATTTATGATTGCAATATGTGGGACTACTCAGATATGTGTGTGATTGACTACGTATGAGCTGCTGACACTTGATTAAGGAATTTCCTGTAATTTCACCAGCACGTTAAGTCAGTTAACGTGGACCTCACAATTTGGAGGGGGTGCCCGGAAGCTGTGGTGCTGTGAACTTATCTGCTCTAAAATTTG